>CANNZV010000136.1:0-136016 GCA_947561585.1 Caprella mutica
CTATCTGAGAAAAGAGTCACTGTGATGATGTACTATCAGAGAAAAGAGTCACTGTGATGATGTACTATCAAAGAAAAGAGTCACTGTGATGATGTACTATCAGAGAAAAGAGTCACTGTGATGATGTACTATCTGAGAAAAGAGTCACTGTGATGATGTACTATCAGAGAAAAGAGTCACTGTGATGATGTACTATCAAAGAAAAGAGTCACTGTGATGATGTACTATCAAAGAAAAGAGTCACTGTGATGATGTACTATCAAAGAGAAGAGTCACTGTTATGATAGTAATATCACAAATCACAAGTTTTCTAATTTCCTATAATTTGCAAATCTTTCAAATTTGTCGTCGTGTACTCAGTGTTCTCTTAAAATATCTACTAGCTATTTATCTATTAAAATGTGAGAAAATTCTCATATAGAATCAAAGTGAAAGGTTCAATATAATTATTATTATTATACTGGCTCGTAAATAGAATATGTTATTTTTCATCAACAACAATGTGTAAAAAATAAAATGTGATGATAAAGTTACTCATTAAAGATTCGCCATAAATATACCTATACTTTTCTTGCTCTTTAATACCTTTATATTGTGTATAAGTTTCATTATATAATTTCATTATAATCAATCATTTCAATTGTACTTTGCTATCACCCACATAATTAATATATAGTCTATCTGCGGTAAAACTAATCGTTAATTGATATCAAATGATCAGGTAATTACTAATTAGATCTGAGACTTTAGTTCTGAAGCAAGTGAGGAGAACATAGTATCATTATACTGTTTCTTTGTTAACTTTTTCTTATTTGATTAGTTTGCTAAAATTCTTTTCGTTGATTAGTCTTACATACAGTTATTGTGTATACACGTGCGTAAAATTTGCACCATGAAGGTTATTTCATTTGTTATTACTAATAAAAAATACTAAAAAAAGTTCATGTCAGAGAGTTTTGCATTAAATGCTACTAAATAAGAGTGTCTTCAAGTCAATGCACATGAGGGTAATAACAAGCAACTCTCTCTCCTAACTTTACCATCAATCTCAATCTGTGTTTAGTTCTTCGGGATTAAATTAAGATAAACTCAGTGATTTCTCTTACTAGTAATAGAGCAGATTGTTAGTGCAGTTAGATTTTGTTTGTAAGGATTTAAATACATTCGGGTAAAAATTATAGTGTAAGATAACAATGTTACGTACTGATATTATATACTCTATATTGATATTATAAATATTAAAATTAGTGCTTATATTTCTTACTGATGCGAATAGAGATCATATTTTTCAGTATGTTTTGAAGAAAATTCATTAACTTTGGTAGTAATTATTCTATTTCTTATTTTTCTTATCCTGTAATTAACTCCTTTAACACTTTCGAAATTGTATTTTGTAAATGTTGTTTAGACGAAATTAAAGCAATGGATTGTTTATTAATGTTTCAATAAAATGAGTGCAATAGAAAACAGTTGTATAATATATATACAATGCTGGAATAGACTTCAGAAACAGAATTTCATTGAATGTTTTAATGAAGGGATATTTAATAAATTAATATATTTAATTCTTTTAGTTACAATGAATTGCTAACTGCTTAACTTTACATAGCAAATTTGTATAATTTAACAAAAAAAGGGTTAGGCGAAACTTTAGAAACTAATAAAAAAACGTTTTCAAAACCAATTTATCGACATTAATTTACGCTAATAATGTGTTGATCCCCTATAATTATTTATAACTTCAAAATTCTGTTTTTCATACTGAAAACCAGACTTGCAAGGTAATTCGTGGGCACGCAGCTCCTTACATCAAATATTGCCTTAGTTATAGGTCAGCAATAGAATTGTACTGTTTTCCATTTTCGTAAAAAATGTTACTAGGTATCCTCACAAATTTTCAATGACATTTTGGTCTGGAGAGCACGCTCGCCAAGAAAAATTTGGGATTCCTTCATCCTCGAAGAACTTTTCACTTCACTTCCTCTAACTCTGGTGGAAGATGACTCTGGGATAAGTTTTGGATCATGCCAGTAGTATTGAATACCATCCGGAGCGTCTAAGAATTTTTTTTCATTTGAGAACAAAATATATCTAAATTCATCGTCTCACGTTTGGTTCATCTTCACAGATGAGAACTGGACATCTTTGTGGCGTTTGAAAAGTCTTGCAATCTATTTCCTCTTTATTTTTTCATTCCATTCCTTTTCCAAAACCTGCTAACTGTTCTTTTTAAAGCGGTGCATTCAGTTTATGCTATAATTTTTTATCTAGACATGTCTTTATTAGCTCTCACGGTCCGTAGAATCTTTCTAACCATTGCTGGGCTTATGCTTTTGGGGCGACCTCCAGGATTTTTCTTATACCATAATCATTTGAATGACTTAGGAACGAGTGAACTGACTTCGTACACCTTCCAATTTTTTCAGCTATAGCACGAATCGTCAACTGCTGGTCCCAATAAGCAAGAGTCTTCCACACTCGGATTTTGTTAACGTTTTACTTTTAAATATTACGAAAAGAGGAATAAATGGTTTATATCAGGATACTATAACCGCCTGAAGAAATAAACAATCATAAAAAACTTAGATTTCAATAGAATTCACCAACGATTCAAAAGTTTTGCCCAGTTAATTTTTGTTAAATTAAACATAATTGTTATGTAAAGTAAACCAGTTCTCAATAATATGGATTTTGTTTGTAAGTAAAATAAATAAGTATTTCATTGTATGAAATATCCCTTCATTAAACATAACGGAGTTCAACAGAAAGTAAAAATATCCAATAAAAAAGTGTTACTAAAGTTTTTTCCAGCACCGTATTTATTATTTAGCTAATATTCTAGTTGCTGTAGATGAAAATATTAATGTTTACCAATTGAATCATTTCAATTTTGTAACATTTTTTTTATACTTTGACATTGATGTAAAAGAAAACTTTAGTTTTAAATTTTCAGAAGATGTTATGAATTGAATTAAAACATAATATTTCATTGTAGATTTCATTATTTCTTTTATATTATGAAAATTTATATTGAATACTATTATCTATTTTATATAAATATATATAAATGGTATAAATGCATTACTGTCAGCTCATTTTTCGGACAGAGAAAAAAGTGTGTGAAAAAGTTCGGAACTTGAACGTGCACATGTAGAGCGGTAAATTCATCGCGGTAAATTCATCGCGGTAAATTCATCGCCGGTAAATTCATCGCAATAAATTCATCGCATGGTAAATTCATCGCGTAGTAAATTCATTGCATGGTAAATTCATCGCGTAGTAAATTCATCGCATGGTAAATTCATCGCATGGTACATTATAAAATTAAATTGATAAACTTAAATAAACTCTTTGCAAATAATTGCACACAGACCTTACTTTATTTTTCGTTGGATTATGGTGACTTGTTTGTACGAATCTGTGATGTTAGTTTATTTTAAAATGATTGGATTTTTAGTAATAGAATAGCATATAATTTCCACTTGTATATCATACAATTACTCTAAAATATTTACTATGTGGGTAATTGCATTAATTTATTATTTTATAGTTATGCATAATTTTCTTTAATTTAATTAAATTTATATTATATCTCAAATTACGTATTTGGGTAGCTACTCATAGTTTGAACAAAAACAACAACTATAATTGCTACAATATGATCAGTAAAGCATAATTGCCTCGGTAGATAGGAACCAGGTTTTCTAATTATTTAAGAGGTATTGCTTACAATTTATCTTTTCAAAAGTAATTTAGATATATTTTTTGTGCAGTTGTAACGATAGAATTTAATCTTTAATATTCGGTTTGCTTTAGCAACATATCCATATATTATTTCGTGGTCCGAAAATTGGGCCCAGGACAATTAGGCCCACGATAATTGGACCTCGGATAATTGGGCCCACGACAATTGGGCCCAAGGACCATTATACTATTTGCTCATTTTTTCAGAGTCTACAGTTTCAACTTAATTAAAGACCATTGCTACCGTAATAACTAGTGATGTGACAATATGCGTTTGGTATAAAAATATAGTCTTGAGCATAATTAAAATATAGAATATTCCTAATATGAAAAAACATTCTTGTTATGAAAAATATATATCTTTTAATAGAACATATTCATTTCATGAATAAATGGTTTTATTCTTTTAGCAACATATTTCCTAGTCACAGTACCTCTATAGGGAACTCCTGTATAGTGAATGAGTTAGGATGTAGCCAATAGAAAATTAGAATGTAGCTATTTTAGATGAAGAGACAATAGAAAATAAGAATGTGGGTATAAAAGAAGGCCGTGTCCCACCAAGACATGCTGAAATCATTAATTGGAACATAGAATTAGAATTGAAGTTAATGTGAATTTGTTGAAACCTGTTCACTGTTCAGTAATCATTATAGAAGAGTTTCATAAATTAGTATTACAAAATGTATTCTCACAATCTCATTTTATCCCTACAACTGTTCAATTTTTCTTAGTTCAATGTAACGAAAATCTTTAAAATTCACATGACATGATTCAAGTTAATAAAAATTATTTAAATACTTCAAAGATTTTCATTACACAGAAACATGAGATTAGCATCCAAATGTAATATAACGGGCTTGCTAATGTACACCTTACCAAGAATATCAAACGAATTTAAAAATTACTAACATATTTTTAGAGAATATAAAACATATTTCAAAGATAATATTGTCACTACCATAATAAAAACAAAGTAACACTTCTTTATTGTGTCTTCTGTCCAATTTTTTCTGGGTTCAATTGTTTTGGAGTCCAATAATTGTCCTGGGGACCCATTTACTGGGGCCCAATTTTCCTGGGCCCAATTGTCGGTGCACCATATTGTTTGTAACGTTACAATGTCTTTATAAAAAAATCATCTTTTATTTACCTCTCTACCTTCCTTTTATATGTCATCGATTATTTATTATGCTATGAATTTACCTGCGATGAAATTACCATTTGATGAATTTACCATGCGATGATTTTACTATGCGATGAATTTGCAACGCGATGAATTTACAATGCGATGAATTTACCGCGATGAATTTACAGCGATGAATTTACTCGAGTTGAATTTACACTGATCCAAGTAGAGCGCATGCCTTAATTCGCAACCACTTCAACCGATTTTGACCTTTTCGTGACCTTGACCGTCGACATGATCGCTTCCAAATCTAATGAAATGGTTCCAATCGTCCCACCAAATTTCAGGCAATTTAGTTGGATGCTGTTTTAGTTATGCGAATAACAAGATTATATAATAAAGAAACATAAAAAAGTACGTATATTCGTATATAATTCACTTGCATCAATATATTTTACTGTGCTGAATACATTGTTTTTTAATGTACGCATGATAAGTGTTAGAAAATGTAAATACACATTAAATTCAATTGGCACTTTTATCAAATATAAACTATAACTGTAGTTTGAAGTTGCAAAAAGTTCCATGCCCGTATTTTCTCTCTCATTCCTCCCATGGTATCTAAGTGTAAACAAAAACAAAGGCCCATTGTTAGGCTAGACAATGCCTACTGTTTTTGTGCACAATTTATCCATTATAAGATGTCATCCCGAAGATAGATGATTAATTGCTCTATAATGTTGAAAGTATTTCTAAGCCTCCAGATGAACTTTAATTTGGGGATACTATTACAGTGGATGTTACCTATGGAATATTGGTTACAATAGCACTGAATAAGCTTATAATGTCTGTCTTAATTGGTTACTAACGATTCAACCTATACATTATATATGTATAATTAACTAAATTATTATTCTCAATATAATGAGCATTAATATGACGTCACACCTTTTTTGGTTATCATTTTTAGTAAATTTATATTCTTATTAGGTTTATGGAGAATTTTGCTTACTATTGAAAATATAAAACGACATGGTTTTATTTGATGTAAATAGCATTGGATGGTAAAATAAATTGCCCCTATAGTGGTTAAGATGATATGCTTTACGGCACGCATGCATATAATAGTCTAACTACGTAACAAATCGTGTTCAGAAACCTGTGATTACCTTTTATAGGAACCAGAATACTTAGTACTTTGGTCGTCCTTAATATTTATCTACTCCTAGAACTAACCGAAAATTGTAATTAACCTATATGAATATACCTCCACAAATAATAGCACAATGTTAAAAAAGTATGCCTTTATATGTCTTACCAAATAGGGTGAAAAACTTTCCTGATTCGTGTTGCACAATTATTATTCAAAAGCAAAAAGAAAATATCACGAAACTATTTTGAACATGATTTTAACATATTCTGAATGTTGTAGAAGCACTTTATATGGTTAACTAGTTTCTGTATTTGCGTTATTCGGTTAACTAGTTTGGAAGTCGTGCAGGTTGGTTATTCAGTTGCCTGGTTAAAGTCTCTGGTAAACTGGTAACCAACCCCTAACTAGGTAGCCAAATGTCAGGGGTTCGAGAAGCAGTTTCTAATTAATCTCTTGGATGTGCAGTCCATTGTCTCTGGTTAGTAAAAAAGATGGTTAGTTAATTGAAAAGAATGGACAGTGGCGATCTTTTAAGAGTTTTTATGCGGAGAAGTTAATTGAAAAATGTTAGATGAATTACTTTGCTGGACTTACTTCTGAGATAATCTGGAAAAATAATGAAATTAAACTCTACTTTTTAGTACTAATATATTCCTACCTACTAAAGTTAGTATTGAACAATCGCATGTGAATTAATTTACATTTTGATTCAGTTTCTCGTTTTTATTATTTTATTTACAGAATATTAAATAGATGCCAATTTATAAAATAATCAAATGAATGATTTTTCGATATACAGTGTAAAATATAATCAAATCTAATTGATTTAAGCAGGTATTTTTGTTTGAGATTTACCTTCATTCAACATTCATTATAATTAAAACAATGAATTACAGTATTTATTATCATTTAAAAATATATAATTTACTGTATAATTACCATTAAAAACAATATAACGAAAATTATAAATGTTCAGTACGGTTTTGCTAAATAAAATGGTAAAAAGAATAGACGAGAATGTTTGCACTAAGTGTACGTCATATTGTGCTGAAATAGCACTCCAAATATTATTATTTGTGCCCTTGTCTAAACAATCTAAATACAAACAAATGAACGCACGCACCGAGCCAAATATAGATAAATATGTTTTGAAATAATAAACATATGTACATATCTAGTGCGTGACGAATGTTCGTGAAATTTGGTGGAAATAAACAGAATGAGCAAACAAAATCGCTTCGAAATGCGCAATGAGAATGTAGAGAGTTCACCAAAAAATGGGGAACTCTTTTCAAACTAGTGTTATTTTATGTGAAATGTGGAGTTAGAGTGCTAGTGAAAAGGGAACACCTGTATACTCAGTTATAATGATTTATTGAATGACTTATTAATAAAAATGATTCACACTGATTTGTGTGTATACCATTTAACTATTAAATCAATTCATCATCTAAAATAAAATAAAAATATCACACGATTTAAATTGCTTATAGTGCATTTAACTTTTCTAAAATCTATTTGCTTATGAATTTATAACAATTTATATTAAAAAGATGAAATTATTACTCAATAAAATGTCTCAGAGATTTTAAACTAGATATTACGTTGCAGATGTGTAATTAAAATTGATGAAATAACCTATAAAAGATGTATTAGCGAAATCATAATATATGAGTTCCCCAGTGACAGATCAAATTAAAATAGATGAGTTATCCTGATAAAGAAGAATTGGTGTAAAATATTAAAAATAAAAGAGTTACCCTACTGTCTAAAAATAGACGAGTTACCCAGCTACAGATGTAAAATATAACAATTGAAAATATTTCACGTACTCTTCTATTAGGTTATTAGTAATATGCTATTTAGTTGATAAAACTGTTTAGTATAACAGTATTAATTTGTTTTTACAAATATTATAGCCTAGATTAGTTTATGGATTATTATAAAGTGGAAATATCAGAGACCAACTTAATAAACTTTGAAAATAAAGTAAACCTATTTCCTACCTATGAAATATGCATATATTTACTACCAAGCTTGGTAATTTAATTTATACATATGATGTGATTAAAGAGACAAGGTATTGTGGCGACACAATAGTCACTTATAGTTCACACCATGACTAATGTCAGCCTAAACATTTGAATGTAAGCATACAACAGACGGTGGAGTGCATTTTATCATAGCAGTTGTAAACATTCATGCAATATAAGGTATATGTGTGAAAGATGACAACAGAATGTAAATATTCGATTGAATTATTTACAGATGAATGAATGTACAAATTGTAATTCATCATTTGATTTGAAGTACATATACCGTTTATTTTCATTCTATGTAATGGCTATAAGAAATATCTGTACCTTATCAGATTCAGTGAAATCTTTTCCTGATTCAACATTTGACATCTTCAATTCTTCTGCTTGTACTTCAATTCTTCTACTTTTTTTGTTTAGGATGCTAAAGTCATTCCCTCCCTGGATCGCAAGAGCCATTAGCTGTTGAAACCAGGCATGGACTCCTTTGGATCGTTCGTTTTCTCTACAAGGCATCTACCTATGGACTTCATGATTCTTGTGGTCTCTAAAACAGTTGGCTCAAATATGTAAACATCACCAAGGGCGGAGTATTTCTGACGCTTACGATTTTACGCAGCCCTGGAAGCTGATCCAGCCTCAACGCAAAATCATTGTGATGTATCTAGGCAAATGTGACGATACACGTGCAATCCCAAAACAGACTCTTTCCATTCATATAAGGAAACACAGTAATACCGTCTGGTCGTTTACCATCACCCCTGTCAAGCCCAGAAGGCTCAAGCACAGAACGGAGTACCGCTCTCCACAATGCTTGTTTTAAAGCAGGGGTGAGCAAATGCAGCACTCAGTGCTCTTTTTACCTCTGGTTCTTTTTATCTAGATTAGTTATTTATATCTTTTTTCATACGTTTGTCTAGGGACACTATAACACTAGTAAGAATTTGTGAAATCATTTTAAATCCCTCTTTTAATAAATTAGGTATCGATTATCATTTATCCTATGATTTTACGAGTTACCTATTATTACTTTTGTAATATAATTAATGTTTGTTTTTATTATGAATTATTTTCACATGAAAAAAATGTAATTAAATATCATCTATAAATTCTTTTTAATGCAAATGATAAATCTTCTCCCAATATTTATGTTCAAAATATGTACCATTTAACATACTTCAATAAAATCTACCACCTCATTATAATTATTCGGTATCCCCTTCAATTTAAGAAACGAAAAGAAAATGGTAAAGACACTGAGTTTCTATCTTTCGGCACTGAAAAACACAATGTGTGCCCACCCCGGTTTTAAAGTATCATTCATTGCCGCATGTCTTGGGTGATGCCCAGAACTGTACCTACAAGACAGGCCTTGCAGTCCTCTGACATACATCCCATCTTACAGCGGCAAGAATGAGGTTCACAAACTCTGGTCCCAACTCTGAGAGCAATGGCTACCCTTAGGACCACTGGATCAAGCTGTGTACACAATGACGGTATTGGAATCGCTTTCAATCACACTCCATTTTCCTTAAAATGTGCAGATAACAGTCGTGCTCTTGCTACCTGATCAGCTCTAGTCAACAGACTCTCCATCAATGAATGAGCCGGTGGTGTATCCATTCTTTTTGACTGGACTCATGGACTGGTGCCGGCCCAATTGAAAAAAGGAGTAGGTTCGAGGCAACAGTCAAGCCAATTGGAGTTGTCACCACGGCAGTCAGGGAGCAGCAAAGCGCAGCGTGGGAGCCAAACTGACAGCTTCTGGGACTATATAACTCTACTCCGGCGTAGCTGCGCAGAACTACTCCGGGTACTTGCTCCTATTTGCCTAGCACGCTGCCTAACTGCGGATACGCGGCCCTTAGACAAACCTGCTATAATAGTAATGTAATATTACAGTCGTGACTACGGGCCGCGTATCCAAAGTTAGGCAGCGCGCTAGACAAATAGGAGCAGGTGCCTAGAGTAGTTCTGCGCAGTTACGCCCATGATATAATAACTAAACAGGTGAGTTCGCGCGCAGGTTACCCAACCCACCCTATACACCCTAGGAAGAGTGTGACGTCACGTGGATTCTGAAATATGTGTAATGCATTATTAAAATAGAATAAACAGTGTAATTATTTCAATGTTATACGTATAGGGGAGGATGGTCATCAATGTGACAAAAAACACAGAACGATTGATATTTCATTTACTATGGGCAAAGTATAAAAAAAAATCCATGTGTAATATAGATATTCCTTTATAAAATGAAACTAACTCGAATGCTATCACATATTCAGTTGACTAGAAAAAAATTAAATAAAAAACAAAAAAATTGTCCCATTGTATAACAGCACTGGTGAACAATGGGACATTTTATCAAACTTGTATATTGTTGAGGTTATGGTCAAATTTCAAGTTCGAATTATCTCTTCATGTTGTCCCACACTCAGTTGGTTCATATAATATCAGTTTAATGCCCTCTAGCCTCACCGATGCCATGTCAGGAACATTTGTAAAATTAAGCTCATTGCACTCGAATCTTCGCCTAACATCAATATTTCGTATTTATCTTTTTCATGCTTTTGGCCAACAGAATACGTTTTAGAAATCGAATCAAATTCTACAAGTGCATAAATCTTTATTTCCAACGTTTTCGATAGAGATTTAAGTTCTTCAGACGAATGGATCAGTTTTAAGAGTTCTATACCAGACCAAGAACAATAGTTCACCGGCCATCTACGGCGAATACTTTATGAAGTGATTTCGAAGGCCTTATCCTTAGTGGCACTAGCAAAAAGCTCTTCTTTCTCTGGTGTATCCGTTATGATCATGCTGCGTCTTTTTCATTTATTAGTGAAATTTGTTTTCTATGCAGTGCTTTGGGATGACTTCAGATTGCTATAGCCCTTAGTTGAAAGTCCCGTTTCAGCTGGAAGGTATGTTTTTACAAGAACACATGAAGCTACAGTTCACGTTATTTTATCATAAATATATATTTTTTGATTAATATGGAGTAACTAGACAGATTGGTTGACAGAAGGGCACTGTCCAATTGTTAACCAAATTTTCTGTCCCATTGATCACCATGACTCCATTTTTAAAACATATGTGTATAGCAGCTCAAATACAAAAGTATAAAGGCAATCCTTTCATATGATCATATTTTACATACTACTTAATATTATGTAAAAATTTACATGTTAAATTAACAGATTTATAATAATTGAAACAAAGTACGAAAAATTTAGTATTCCCACCTCTAAAACACGTTTTCGCTTTTACACAGAGCTGACTGCACCCCAACCGCTGAATTCAATGCGAGTGAAGTCACTGAAGTATGCCTAATTTACCACTAAGATTTTGTTACGAATTACCCTCAAATAAAAAAGTTATTCAGCATGTCCCATTGTTCCCAGTGTCCCATTGATGACCATCCTCCCCTATATGGTTAACAATATTGTTAATTTCTTCGATAATAGAAAGAAAAAACACTAATCTATGTGATAACATTTGTATTATATAAAACTTTAATACTTTTGTGAAAGAAATCGACCTCTAATCAATCACATACACAGGTTGTAGTTTTTCTTCAATTCACTTAAACGCACTACACAATAGCGTACTAGTCACTTAGGTACCTAGTGAGAGTTGCTGTTATGAAAAGTAGTGATAGATAGTGTAAATTAGTTATATATAAGATTTTGTACTTAGGTATCTAATACATTATAATATCTTTACCAAGATGAAATGGCTTTCTATTCTTACCAAAGTAGAGAATGGTTGTCATCTTGCCTGGTACCCACATACCTGCAGGTAGGGGAGGATGGTCATCAATGGGACACTGGGAACAATGGGACATGCTGAATAACTTTCATATTTTAGGGTAATTTTTAACAAAATCTTAGTGGTAAATTAGGCATACTTCAATGCATTCACTCGAATTGCATTCAGCGGTTGGGGTGCAGTCAGCTCTGTGTAAAAGCGAAAACGTGTTTTAGAAGTGGGAAAACTAAATTTTTCGTACTTTGTTTCAATTGTTATAAATCTTGTCATTTAATATATAAGCTTACGGCATTTTTCTATAATATTAAGTAATATGTAAAATATGATCATATGAAAGGATTGCCTTTATACTTTTGTAGTTGAGCCGCTATACCCATATGTTTTCAAAATGGCGTCATGGTGATCATTGGGACAGAAAATTTGGTTAACAACGTGACAGTGCCCTATTGTCAACCAAACCGTCTAGTTATCCCATATGAATCAATAAATATCTAGTTTTGATACAATAACGTGAACTGTAGCTTCAGGGCTTCTTGTAGAAACAGAGCTTCCAGCTGAAGCTGTACTTTCGACCCTGTTCAAGGGCTTTAGCAATCTGAAGTCATCACAAAGCACTGCATAGAAAACAAATTTAACTAATAAAAGAAAAAGATGCAGCTTTATTGCAAATGATACTCCAGAGAAAGAAAAGCTTTTTCCTGATGCCACTAAGGATAAGGCCTTCGAAATCACTTCATAAAGTATCCGCCGTAGATGGGTTGTGAACTATTATTCTTGGTCTGGTATAGAACTCTTAATCTAACTGATCCATTCGTCTAAAGAACTTAAATCTCTACCAAAAACGTTGGAAATGAAGATTTATGCACTTGTAGAATTTGATGAGACTTTTAAAACGTATTCTGTTGGCCAAAAACATGAAAAAGATATATACGAAATATTAATGTTAGGCGAAGATTCAAGTGCAAGGAGCTTAATTTTCCAAATGTTCCTGACATGGCTTCGGTGAAGCTAGAGGACATTAAACTGATATTATATGAACCAACTAAGTGTGGGACACCATAAAGAGATAATTCGAACTTGAAATTTGACCATAACCTCAACAATAAACAAGTTTGATAAACTGTCCCACCGTTCACCAGGGTATGTCCCATTGTTCACCAGTGCTGTTATACAATGGGACAATTTTTTGTTTGTTTTTTATTTAATTTATTTTTAGTCAACAGAATATGTGATAGCATTCGAGTAAGTTTCATTTTATAAAGGAATATCTATATTACACATGGATTTTTTTTCATACTTTGCCCATAGTAAATGAAATATCAATCTTTCTGTGTTTTTTGTCCCATTGATGACCATCCTCCCCTACCTACCTTAGACTACCTATAGAGAGGTAGGTACACTGTAGGTGGGTACCTACTTCTTAACAGATAGGTGCAATGTAATTGTTGCCTGTCAGTAGGTATACCTACCTCTTGATAGATAGGTACACCGTAGTCTGTAGGTAGGTACCTACCTCTCAATAGCCTAATAGGTACGGTAAGGTACCTACCTATATTTTAGAGGCATACACGGAAAATTCCTCACAATCTTCTCCTCAAAATACCGTAGTATAGACCCCATAACCTTGATGTAAGTTATTTTTATATACAGATACCTAATAATCAATATAGACTAATAGTTATTCAATTTATTCGTCTCCTTTCCAAATACCTAACTCAGTTTTTCTAGCACAGTACCTAATACCAATATCGTCCAATAATTTTTGTTTGTACCATTATTATAATCAAATATATCAATAATAATTAATAATATGTCCCTCTTCTCTTTGCACTTATATCTTTCAAGTTTTGCTCTTTTGCAATTTGTATTAGTATCGCCTCAAAAATGATTTCATAGAAAACTAGTTCTGTTTTTTGTTGTAGAAAATTATACCTACTCGCTGGCAGACTAATTTATTCACGTAAAGCGTCAGCTTTACGCTATTATTCTATTTGATGTTAAGTTTCATTGAATATATTTCATAATGGTTTAACGTTTAAAAAATACATGTATTAGTTAAATATTTTCATTAAATATTGTGATAAATTTTCCTTTTTCTAAATAAATGATATTATCTCAATTACTGTACACCAGACAGACGTCTTCAAATATCTGTGCTTTTCTCTTAACCTGATTTATTCAAAACACTGCTTTGGAAGTATTATTATTATTTAATTAATTTGTATAAGACTACTCATGCGGCACTTCGGCAGGCAGGTAAGAATATAATATACAATATACACTGACAGTAGCGGACTAAAAGTAAACAAACTATAATGGATCCACGTGACGGATCACAACCATGATGCGCAGAACATGTGTTATTTTGGTTTTCTATCGAGCATACCTGTTAAGTTACTATATCATGGTAACGCCAGAGTATAATTAGCCCCCAGAGCGGTCAGTTTGGCTCCCACGCTCAGCTCTCGCTGCACCCTGATTGCCATGGTGACTACTCCCAATGGTTTAACCTGCTCCTATTTTCAATTGGGGGAGACCAGCCTGTGAACACCGCCACCATGTCCAAACTGCAGCCGTAAGCTCTACAGTATCAACCACATTAATATTAGAATGAATAGCTTCAACCAATTCTCTCACAGAATAGATTGAAAACACAAAAGCAGGTAAGCCAATGTCTCCAGCTCTCCTGTAACCCAGTCCACCAAGCCACTTCACCGGGGGCAGTGCTGTCCAGAATGGTCAGCTCACATTTCGCGCTATTAATTTCAAGTCCTATGGCACCCATCCATATATCAATGTTTTTTATGTCCTCCAAAACTCTCTCCGGTGTATCTCCCAGGGCTTCGTCGTCCAGATACCAAACATTGAACTATGTCTCAACCCTGCGAGCCACCTTGTCAATTCCAAAAGCAAACTTTGGCGGTCCAAAAGGGTCACCCTGCTGGATACCTGTCTCCGGCTTCAGCACTTTTTCACCCAAAAAAAAAAAAGTGTGATAAGGGGCGCGCACCAACCTTGACAGACAACCTCCTAAAGGTATTACCAACTGCTATGGGTCTGATGCAACCATCCTTTTTGATCAAAGTGCACAATGTGGCTCCATAAAAAGTTAATCAGGACCTTCTCTCAAAATCACATTAACAAAATCTGTCAGAGTGGCTAAAAGACGTACTCCAGTATCTAAAGATGAATGGGACGATAACGTCTTCAAATGACCTGGCATGAGGCAATCAGATCCTCCGGCTGAACAACCCAGGTAACAATAATTATTCCCGAGATATTCCGGGGAAATTCTCTGAGGTTATTCCCACGAGAGGATGCCCCATTTTGATGTTTTCACGATATGGGGATATCCCCAAATGATATCGAGGGATTAGTAATGGGATTTAAATATATTACCCCTTGAACATCAGCTAAATACCGAAATTATCATTCCCTTGATATCAAGAGGAAAAAATGGGATGTAGAATGGATATTCCCTCAATTTCAAGGGGATCAAATGGGAATATTCTCTGAATCATCCATGGACATCAAGAATAGACAAAGGATATAGAGAGAAGGATACCAAAATTAACATTTCCTACAGCAAAACCTCCTAGTAGATCAGCCTCCTAGTAGACCAGCCTCCTAGTAGACCAGCCTCCTAGTAGACCAGCCTCCTAGTAGACAAACCTCCTAGTAGACCAGCCTCCCAGTAGACCAGCCTCCTAGTAGACCAGCCTCCTAGTAGACAAACCTCCTAGTAGACCAGCCTCCTAGTAGACAAACCTCCTATTAGATCAAGAATTTTTTTAAACTGTACTGAAAAAAACCTCGTACTAGACAAAACATAATTTTTGTCACCTGACAGTTATTCTAGTATAAAATTACAAGGAGTAATAATTACAATACTGTTTTAAAGATAAAACTCTAATTTGACTGATGTATTATATTTATTTATGCTGTTTTTAGGATAAAACATAAGTCTGATTTCAGATTTAATGGTTGCGTCTGTGCTAAAAAAAATGATGCGAAAAGTTACAGAAAACTAGATAAAATGAAGACTATTATAATTTCATAAAATGATAATTTAATTGAAAAAAAAAAATAGATTCATTCTAACTGAAAAATTTATACTGTTTCTAAATGTTCTTCCCTTCAAAATTGGTATGTTAGTCACCATTAATTTGGCATTAAAGTTATCATAAACAAATAGAGCTATCGAAATATTAAAGTCACCGCTTCACTTTTTACAGAAAACGATGTTTATCTTGTAGGAAACTACTGAAGTGAGTTTCTTACTAAACCAAACAAACTTAGAACGTAACTCTGGTCTACTACGAGGTTTCGCTGTATTTAAAGGGGAAAAAATTATGAATATAATTAGAATATTATTAGCAAAAACCGTGGATTTTTCAGTCAATATTTTGGGATTTGGCACCGGTCCTTAGGATAAGCCCCACCTTTTTGTAGTAACTGGAAAAGATGCCAATAAATTAATAGTAAATGACAATAAAGATACCAATTAGTGAATTTTAATTGAATATTCAAAGATGTGTCAATTAAATTATGCCATAGTAATATACAAACTTAACATTTCGATTTAAGTAATAAAAACCATTAAGCTATCGAATAATTTATAACACGTCTATTTATCATACATTTTAAACATGTGTGTAACTACAGTAACAAGGACTTCATAATCTGGTAAACATGTGGTTACCCTGAACTAGACCTGTGTAGCAACAATTAAATAATGTATCTAATTATGATGGAAATAAATGAATCTATGTTTTCATTCCTTTATTGTCTCTGAATTTATTTTCAATTCATCTATATAAACAAAATAATAGCTTCTGCATAACACACAAATTGTTTGTCATTCTTAAATTTAATATCTATCAGCTTTTGATATATTAACCTTCGGCACAGTACGATAAGTTAGGAATGTTGAAACTAATATTAAAGTTTAGTTTTAACATTTAATACAATAAAAATCTGGAATAAAGTGAAATCAATCATTTAAAGTGAAATCAATCATTGCTGAGTCCAGCTACGAGAACAGCCTAAAAACATTCCGTAAAAAAGCGTTACTAATCTTTTAAATTCATCAGATTCGTCTGGACTCTGAAACAAACTTCAAATTGCAGCCCAATAAGGAAACTAATTACGAAATTTTACTTTAATGATTGAAAATCAAAAGATTTCGTTAGGATTTCCATTTATTTTTTTACAGAGGCTTTGTTCATATTTTTGATGGACGAAAAAGAGTTGACTTTAATACCTCCATAAATTTATTTATATAGATTACACTAGTATTGTAAAGATATTTTTTTAACTATTTTTTCTCCTAATACTTATGTAAAAAATAAAATCAAACCATATTATTATCATTTTCGAGGTTTATTGGTTGTCCCGATCCAGTACAAGGTGATCAAAAGAGATATGAAGAGAAGAAGGTTTCGTAGAAGAGGGGACAGTGAAAGTACGTTCCATGTACTTGGTCGACTAATCGGCTACCACACATAACCGTGTTGAACCAGCGCATGGATGGCAAGAATAGACATCCATAGATAAGAGACCTACACATTCAGTCTGCTTACCCATGGATATAGCAAGGCAAAAGGAAGAGGAAACAAGAAGAAGAAATTGAGGAAAGATACAAAGTGAAGCTGAAGAAATAGGGCGCCAAACTAAACAAAACCTAAAACCTACAATATAACAAAATGAAGGCTTTCCTAGATGTAGCTTCGGGACAATGAGAGGGAAATCGGCAAAAATGTTTCAAACGTCAAACCATATTTCGTATTCAATATATTTAACAAACTCGAAAATTTTACTAATTACAAAACACATTAAATTGCTAGCCAGTCATTTAATTCCAACCCAAAAGCAATTTCCACATTAGGTCTTAGTCGGACTAGGGGTTCAAAGGTTCTGCATTCTACTCTAACTCATATTGATGAAGTAAAAAAAAGATACAAGGGACTTCGTAGAAGCTGTCATAAAGAAAATAGTTAATGTAATCTATATGATGAGACATAAAGCCTTGCAATTGAACATTTTAATCCTACATAGCTATTAGCCCCCAGGGGTTCTATCTTGAAGCTGTCTGTGGTGAATGGAAAAGAAGGGGATGACATCCCTTGGGCCCCGAACTGTTGTAATACAGTATCATACACATATCGTATTACTCGAATTACTACAAATTCCTGTTCATGTTGCAAATGACAATAAGTGTTGAAGACGAAACTAAGTGTAGATTTATAAACATTTTTAAACGAACGAAAGAACATTAAATTAATTAACAAATCAATACTCCAAAGTTTCAGTTTCAATATTTATCACATGAATCTAAATTAAAACTACTACGATTGACTTCAAGGAAAGTTGCCAGATGAGAATATCATTGTGCCAAGGTTAATATTGGAATTCTCATTCTCAAGTCTCCATACCTTTATCTTAGATAATTGCAAAATAAATTATATCTTCAATTTCGGTCCCTTTAAAGTAAATCTCAAATCTAAGAATTTTGTTATTACAAGCCCATGTCGCTGACGTCAAAAGGAAAGCAAATACAAGGAACTTTATGAAGCAGTCATGAAGGAAAATAGCTCAATGAATAAAGTCACCGACTATCAGTCGGTGACTGACCTCATGGATGCAGAAAAGCTACTACGTGAATACAGTCTCTTACAAAGGAATATGATTAAAATGACACAAGCACCGGTGGCTGCACTCACGGATTGAAGAGGAAAATGAAGAAGTGATTGTTTTTAGCATAAATCTAAGACCTCTTAGTTGAAGAGCAAAACCAAAACTGCTATATAGTATTATATTTTCAACGCTCTATATAGTAGCGTAAAAGTAATAAATACGATAAAATTTCAAGGAATCTTGTGAAACAAGCATCTTTCGGTAGGATCTATTTTTCTCTGATAAAATTGTTAAAAATATTCAATTGCTTAATAGTTGCAATAATAAAGTATATATATAAGTATTGAATAATAAAATAATTCGTATAAGCTGGACACAGCCCTACTATTAATATACATAGTTCATAAATGGATAAATCTAAATTATTGAAGTAAAAACGAGTTTGAGGATTCAATATAACGAAATTATGACTATTAAAATAATACAAATCGAACATTTGGTAAATTTGACCATACACCACATAGCAAATATTATGAAGCCTATATTTATTTTAGATTTGTAGGATTTCGATCATTTCAGCGATATTCCGTTAGGTTCTAGATGTAATATAATTTGATCGAAAGAATTATTCTTACTTGTTTAAGATATCCAGCTTTTGATAATCTCTTAGTTATATTGGGCTATTGCTATTGAGTGTTAAGAGTTCAGAGTTGTAAAATATATTATATGATGATACAAATTTTATTTTTTTGATTTTGAAAGAATTTGAAACTGACTTACAAAGTGTTTGTTCAATTATTAATGAACAACATAATTTAATTGACACATCTTAATTTGAATATTCAATAATATTCACTAATTGGTATCATTATTGTCATTTACTATTAACTTATTGGCATCTTTTCCAGTTACTAAAAAAAGGCAGGGCTTATCTTAAGCAACGGTGCCACATCTCAAAATATGGACTGAAAAATCCACGGTTGTTTCTAATAATATTCTAATTATATTCATAATTTCTTTCACTGATAATAGATATGACTTTATATCAATTAGTTTAATGATACATATTGTTATATGCAAATTAAATAGAAAAAATGGAGAACAAAATGAAGTGGTGTTTCGGGGACGCGAATTCGCAACTTGTTTTCTACTGTTTGCGACGCTGTCCACTCAACCATTCTGAACATAGTAGTGGTAGGATTTCGAATGAAGTTTGTTCAACATGATAACTCAAGTGCATTTTTAAGTTATCATCGATAAATTTAGTTCCATATTTCATAGATTATTTCTTTTTTTACTTTTATAATCGTTTCTTGTATAGTTTTTAAGGCGATCTACTAATTTTCACTAATTCTTGGAATATTCCATCGATATCGTTTGGGGATCAAGTAATTTGCACTAATTCCTGGAATATTCCCCTGATATCGGAATGGGATAAACTAATTTCAATAATTCCTGGGATATTCCCTCGAAATCGTTAGGGATCAGTTAATTTTCATTTATTCTTGGAATATCCCCTCGATATCGTTAGGGAATCAAGTAATTTTCACTAATTCCTGGAATATCCTCTCGATATCGTTAGGATATCAACTAATTTCAGCTAATTCCTGGAATGTTCCCTCGAAATCGGAAGGGGATCAACAAAATTTCATTCATTCCTGGAATATCCCCTCAATTTCGTTATGGGATCAAGTAATTTCCTGGGATATTCCCTCGAACTCGTTAGGGGAACAACTAATTTTCATTCATTACTGGAATATCCCCTCGATTTCGTTGGGATCAATTGTAGTTTTCACTAATTCCAGAAATATTTCCTCGATATCGTTAGCGGATCAACCAATTTTCACTAATCCCTGGAATATTCCTTCGATATCATTAGGGGATCAATTGATTTTCACTAATTCCTGGAATATTCCCTCGATATCGTTAGTATATCGAGTAATTTGCACTAATTCCTGGAATATTCCTTTGATATCGTTTGGGAATCAATTAAGTGTCACTATATCCTGGAATATTCCCGCAATATCGTTTGGGGATCAAGAAATTTGCACTAATTCCTGGAATATTCCCTCAATATCGTTGTGGGATCAATCAATTTTCATTAATTCTTGGAATATTCCCTCGATATCGTTGGGCGATCAATCAATTTTAACTAATTCTTGGAATATTCCCTTAATAACGGTAGGGGATCAACTGATTTTCACTAATCCCTGAAATATTCCCTCGATATTATTTTACGGTAGCAGATAATGAGGGAATCTATAGATATCGAGGCAATATTCCGGGAATATATGAATATTACCTAGGAACGACATCCTCCTCTGAACGATTATAGAATTATTCGGAGGCTCTAGCAACATCAAGTCTTGCGGTGCAGGAAATTCATCGCGGGTAAAATCATCGCAGTAAATTCATCGCGGTAAATTCATCGCATGATAAATTCATCGCATGGTAAATTCATCGCATGGTAATTTCATCGTAGGTAAATTCATTGCATAGTTAGTAAATCATCGGTGACATATAACAGGAAGGTAGACAATACAAATAATAGAGAGGTGAATAATAGATGATTTTTAAAAAAAGACATTGTAGCGTTACAAATAATATGGTGCACCGACAATTGGGCGCATGACTATTGGATCCCGACAATTGGGCACAGGACAATTAGGACCCAGGACAATTGTGACCACGACAATTGGGCACACGACAATAATTGGGCCCCAAAACAAATGAGCCCAGAAAAAAATTGGGCAGAAAACACAACAAAGAAGAAGCGTTAAATCACATTTGAATACTAATCTCATGTTTTGGTGTAATGGAAATCTTTAAAATACTCAAATAAGTCGTATTAACTTGAATCATGTCATATGGATCCAATGTGGAGTGTACATCGTCTGACAAAGTTATCACAGTAATATTTAATAAATAAAATGGGAAAATTTTAAAGATTTTCGTTAAATTGAACTAAGAAAAATTGAACAACAGTTGTATGGATAAATAAGATTATGAGAATACATTTTGTAATAATAATTTTAAAAACTGTTCTATATTGAAAACAGAACAGATTTCAACAAATTCACATTAACTTTAATTCGACTTGTATGTTCCAATAATTTCAGCATATCTTGGTGGGTCACGGCCTTCTTTAAATACCCACATTCTTATTTTCTATAATCTTTTCATCTAAAATAGCTACATTCTTATTTTCTATTGGCTACATCCTAACTCATTCACTACAAAGGAGTTTACTTTAGAGTATAGACTCACAGAGTTACTGTAACTAGGAAATTTGCTGCTTACATGACATATCTCAGAACAGAAAATTATCGTAGTTTTAAAGAATAATAGTATTTATCCATGAAATGAATATGTTCGGTTATAAAATACATATTTTGCATAACAAGTAATTTTTTTTCATATTAGGAATATTCTTTATTTTAATTATGCTCACGACTATATTTCTATGTAAAACCCATATTGTCACATCCATAGTTATTACAGTAGCAAGGGTCTTTAATTAAGTTAATGCAGTAGATTCTGAAAAAATGGGCAAATAACATAATGGTCTGTGGGCCCAATTGTCTTGAACCCAATTGTCCGGGCACAATTGTCCTGGGTCCAATTGTCCTTTGTTGAGTCCCAATTGTCGGTCCAAGAAATAATATATGGATATGTAGCTAAAGCAAACCGTTAACATTAAGAATTAATTTCTATCGTTACAACTGCACAAAAAATATATCTAAATTACTAAAGATTAGAAAACCTGGTTCCCATTTACTGAGGCAATTATGCTTTGGGTGAGTACCCAAATACGTAATTTGAGAAATAATATAAATTTAATTAAATTAAAGAAAAATATGCACAACTATAAAATAATAAATTAATGCAATTAACCACATATTAAATATTTTATAGTAATTGTATGATATACATGTGAAAATTATATGCCATTCTATTACTAAAAATACAATCATTTAAAATATACTAACAGCACAGATTCGTACAAACAAGTCACCCTAACCCAGTAAGGTAAGGTCTGCGCAATTATTTGCAGAGTTTATTTAAGTTTATCAATTTAATTTTATAATGTACCATGCGATTCATTTACCATGCTATGTATTTACCATGCAATGAATTTACCACGCGATGAATTTACCATGCGATGAATTTACCACGCGATGAATTTACCACGCGATGAATTTACCATGCAATGAATTTACGTCGATGAATTTCTCGGCGATGAATTTACTGCAATGAATTTATCGGCGATGAATTTACTGCAATGAATTTACCGGATACCGCAGGCGGATATTTAGACTTCTACGCTCTGACAGTCTCTTCGTTTCATTGGACCAGTCCATCCGAAGATGACAGCTCACGAACAGCTCCACTTACGTCACTATCTGCAAACTTAGCTGTAACTTCTTTCTTCTACTTGTGCTTCAATTCTTCTGCATATGCTTCAATTTTACACATCGAGTAATGAAATATAGTTATATTATATTGAAGAGGTTGAAATAGATCAATCAAAATAAATATATATTCATCATATTTTTCAACATATGAAATATATTTAACACAAACTTTCAGGTCTTCCGAAACAATAGTTAATATGAAATAAAATTTGAGTTTACAATAGTTAACCATTTGTACAGGGTGTCCAAATAAAAAAACGAAACCCAACTTTAAATTAGTATATTTCAACAACTACAGAAGATACAGTGTTATTTCCAGTATCATTTTTTTTAACCTTTTGCCATCTACCGCTACGGTTAAATTTTTATAAAGATTTATTGATTTTTGTGAATGTTATAACGATTTTATTGATGGGTGGTGAAAAGGGCTTTGCGCAAATGGTCAGAGAACGGATACTGAAGTAAGTTCAAACAAAAAATATATCTTTATTAGACAGCAACTCTATAAATAAAATAGATTTATTCTTAGTTTTTAAAATCAGTCACATAACTATTCCTTATATCAATTTTGAAAATATGGAGAAATGTGTTTTAAGTACAAAAATGAATGCACAAGTTTAAATTTTAACAAGGGTCTTTCAGGTCGCAAAAGGACAGTACGAACTGAAGACAAAATCAATTTTGTTCAGCAACTCTGTTCAAAAAATAGAAATGCTTTTATTATGAGAAATGAACAAAATAACTCAAAATCTTCAATCAATCAAATCAAGACATGACCTTCATTACCCATACAAATAAAAGTCAGACATTAACTTCTTGAAACATATTTTTGACGCCGTAGAAAATTTATCAACACATTCCTGTAAAGACATGTTCGTTTCGTGGAAGATATTATCATGAGGGACGAAGCTATATTTTATATGAAAAAAAGGTAATTAATCAGAACATTTGGTGCGGTTCTAGGTATATTCCACCCCGTTATATTCCACCACGGTAAATTCCACCTCGGTATATTCCACCCAGGTATATTCCATCCCAGGTATAAATGACCTTGGCTTGATCTTTGACCTTTGACCTGATCGCTCTCAAAATCTAACAAAATGGTTCCTGTATATCGACCAATAATTGTCCCACCAAGTTTCATGCAATATGGTTCAATACTTTTTGAGTTATAAATGACCTTGAGCTTGACCTTTGACCGGGTCAGTCCCCAAATTCTACCAGCTGGTCACTAATCAAGTGATCATAGACCAATCGTTACACCAAATTTCGGGCAATTTTGTTAAATCGTTTTTCAGTTATGCGAATAACAAGATGATAAATAAATAAATGAATGAATAATTCCCATTCTGTCTCTCCTGTGTACTTAGATACACTAAATACACAGAAAAGACAGGATGGGAGTTAGATATAATACTTAAGGAACACCAGAGAAATATTAGGAATCACGACCAAAATTCTATGATTTACAAACATTTAGAAAATACAGGACATAAGGCTTATTTATTATTATTTTACTACAGCTTTTTAACATTAATTTAAAACAATTCAAGTTTAATTTAAAATAAATCAAGTCATATTTAAAATAAATCAAGTCATATTTAAAATAAATCAAGTTTAATTTAAAATAGTTCAAAAATAATTTAAAATAGTTCAAGTTTAATTTAAAATAGTTCAAAAATAATTTAAAATAGTTCAAGTTTAATTTAAAATAGTTCAAGTTTAATTTAAAATAGTTCAAGTTTAATTTAAAAAAATGAAGTTTTATTTAAAATAAGATTCTATTGGCCCTCGAAATCACACATAGGAAGCTCTGCACTAATATCATTATATTAGTAATGGGAGGGAATGAGATCATGAGAGTATACCATAATCTTTCATTGCCACCTTAACCTTTCATTGCCCACCATAATCTTTCATTGCCTACCATAATCTTTCGTTACCCACCATAATCTTTCATTGCCCACCATAATCTTTCATTGCCACCTTAATCTTTCATTGCCCACCATAATCTTTCATTGCCTACCATAATCTTTCATTACCCACCATAATCTTTCATTGCCCACCATAATCTTTCATTGCCACCTTAATCTTTCATTGCCCATCATAATCTTTCATTGCCCATCATAATCTTTCATTGTCCACCATAATCTTTCAATGCCCACCATAATCTTTCATTGCCCACCCTACTCTTTCATTGCCCATCATAATCTTTCATTGTCCACCATAATCTTTCATTGTCCACCATAATCTTTCATTGCCCACCATAATCTTTCATTGCCCATCATAATTTTTCATTGTCCACCATAATTTTTCATTACCCTATTTTTCAGCTTCCTATGTGTGATATCGAGGGCCAATAGAATTTTATTTTAAATTAAACTTAATTTTTTTAAAATTAAACTTGAACTATTTTAAATTAAAGTTGAACTTTTTTAAATTAAACTTGAACTATTTTAAATTAAAGTTGAACTTTTTTAAATTAAAGTTGAACTGTTTTAAATTAAAGTTGAACTATTTTAAATTAAAGATGAATTATTTTAAATATAACTTGATTTATTTTAAATACAACTTGATTTATTTTAAATATAACTTGATTTATTTCATATTAAACTTGACTTATTTTAAATTAAACTTTAATTATTTTAAATTAATGTTAAAAAGCTGTAGTGGTTACCCGTGCAAAATAGCTGTATAAATAACTACATATTACAAACATTATTTAAATAATCACATTATTAAAAATTAAAACAATTAGCTACATCGATCAGTTCACTGCTTGAAATAGAAGAAATAAAATCGTAATATATAGGTAGCAGCTGATATTCCATTTATTTAAATTAACTAATATAATTATATATAATTCGTTATTATTTTATTAAATATAGTTTAAATATAGTTTATTTCGAATATTTATTCATATTCCCATCCGTCAATATCAATATTAACATTAATTATTATATTTCTAATCGTGCAAAATTTACCCTTTATTTTCGTGAGAAAAAATGATAACCAGTGTGGTATTTTATTTTTCATTTTCGAATTTCGAAAAACGGTTAACGCTGTTATTTTTGTAGATTATTATTACATATTGTAGATATTTTTTCGATTCGATTAATGCAAATTTTATTTATTTATTTATTTCGTATGATACCATGCATTTAGCGATTTGAATGAAATCCCCATGTATTCCATTATAACTTAAAATTCAAATAATTCAAAAACCCGGTCGAATTTCTCAAAATAAATCAATAGCGTTCCTTTGGATCATAGGCCGGAAGTTTCCAGAAAATTCCAGCTCATTCTGTTGGATAGTCTCTGAAAATATCCTGGAAAGTATGTTGAATTAATTCCTATGTATCCCATTAAAAATCAAGTGTTAATAATTCGAAAACCCGTTTGAATTTAGAAAAATCCAGTTAACACGTTAAATTCGACACCACTTTCTAAAAAGTTGTAAATTTTCAAGTCTTTAGGTCTAACCGTTTGTGAGTAATATTGCTCCAAACGTATTATATAACGTAATATCTAGCGTATTATGTTATAGAGACTTGAAAATGATCCAAGAAAGCAGATCAAAATATCGTGTTTTTAAACTTTAAGAAGCCAGCCGAGTCATCATTACCCCACTATGAATAATTATGGCATCCAAATCCAAATAATTCTACTTTCTATAAATCTGTAACAAAATCAAATGTGTTTCATTGTTCTCAAGTGTTTTCTTGTTTCTGTGTATGTCCTCTGCTCCTAATGCGCTACTTGTTGCTATATGCTTGTCCTCTTGATACATATATGTGTCCTCTTGATCCTAAGTGTGTCTTGTTTATCATAAGTGTGCCCTATTGATCCTATGTGTGTCTTATTGATCCTATGTATGTCCTGTTGATCAAAGGTGTGTCCTGTTGATCAAAGGTGTGTCATGTTGTTCCTAAGTGTGTGTCCTGTTGATCCTAAGTGTGCCTTGTTGATCCTAGGTGTGTCCTATTGATCCTAAGTGTGTCCTATTGATCAAAAGTGTGTCCTGTTGATCAAAAGTGTGTCCCAATGATCATAAATGTGTCCTGCTGTTCCTAAGTGTGTCCTGTTGTTCCTAAGTGCGTCCTGATGATCCTAAGTGTGTCCTGCTGATCATAAGTGTATCCTGTTAAGCCTAAATACGTGTGTCCTGTACTCCTAGTTTGTCATGTTGATCCTAAGTGTGTACTCTAATCCTCGGTGTGTCCTCTTAATCCTCTGTTTGTCTTCTTGATCCTAAGTAAGAGTATCTTCAAGATCCTTAGTGTGTCATCTTGATACTAAGTGTGTCCTCTGGTTTCTACATGTGTCCTCCTGAGAACACACACATGTTTAAGAGGACAGGTTGAAGAAGTTTAAGAGTGACCTCGTAAGAGGACAAACACAGGTTTAAGAGGATAAACCAAGAATTAGAGTACACACTTAGGATTAACAGGACACACTTAGGATCAGCAGTACACACTTAGGATCAGCAAGACACACTCAGGAACAGAGTTGTGTTTCTATTTCTATCTGACTGTAGAGGCGCGATTGAAAACGGTCAACCTCTATAGTTATGTATCTATTTCTTTTAAATTTTTTTTTTATATATATTCAATTATTATCATTTTATTTTCATTTCTAAGATCCACAAGTTCACACATTATCCTTTTTCAATGTATTCTATCTTGGTTCTGAGTTTCATGTTGATCTTAAGTGTTTGTATGTTAGAGAAATCATTATTTGCATTAATTAATTATAGGAATTGATGAGGGTGTTACATCATACGCTCTATTGATTGAATTTTGATGATGCAGTATATAAAATGATTCTAATCTTCTACGTTGCCAAACATTCCTCTATAGTTTGAAGGGAATAGATTCATAGATGTAGAGGTTGCCCGTTTTCAATCGCGCCTCTACATGTACGATAGAAATAGGTACATACATGGCTTACTTAATATACATGGCCTGATTTGTTACATTTTTCTTCTTAAAAAAGAAGGTCAGACTTTTTATTATATTCAATTATAAGGTGTATTATTTATTGAAAGCTTCAGTTAGGGTATTATTTAATGCTTCAGTTAAGGTATTAAAACACATTATCATTTATGTATATTTTAATAACTATATGATTTCCCAATTAACCAAACTAAAACATAAAATCTAGAAATTTTTAAAGTTGAAACAGTAAGGTGTACATTATTTATAAGTTAAAATTAAAAAACATATCTAAGTCATTTTGGTTTCAACAAGCAGCCATTGATATGTCTCTTAATTTTCTTGAAGGCCACCTCTCTATCTTTCACAGCAGATTCTGTAAGTCTCTTCCTTTTGTTGTTGATGCAATTATTAGTTATTATTCTATCCGCTCGAGATGAATTACTTTTTGATGTGATTCACAGAAAATTTTGGTCCTACCCAAAGTCCTCAGAATTAACTCTGCACAACACATCTCTAAATTCCTCAGAAGCAAAAGTCAGACCACCACGTGTGACGTAACAGCAAAAAAGCTTAAGTTGCAGTTTGCAGCTTATTCATTTCTTGAAGTATTATCCTTTCAAATTATAGGTCCTGGAGCTCAGTACGAGAAAATGCAGCATCTACCTCTACTCCACAGACCCATCTGAGTCGTGATGGACACCGGAAGTGAAGATTGGAGAGGAGTATCTCAGAAGGGATGACAACCAGAGGTTCCTTGGGGTAACATATGACAGAAGACTCACTTTTGGTAGACACGTGGATGAGGTGACGGAGAATATGAAGAGTAGGATCAGGTTATTGAGGAGGGTAGCGGAAACAAGCTTTGACTGAATGAAGGATGATGCCATCAAAATTTACAGTGACACAGCGAAGCGTGGTAGAAAACGCCAGTACATCATGGGCTCCGTGGCTCTCCAAAACTAACCTGAAGAATGTGGAAAGGGCTCAACTGTATGCAGAGTAGGAGAGCGCCCGAATGAGTAGGAAAGCGCTTGAGACGTTCATGGAAGGGATGGAGGTATGGAATAGCACGAGAGAAGATGAGGGAGGAGGCTTGCCCTGGAGGTGTGACTCCCAAAAGAGGAGGTGTGACTCACCAGAGGAGAGGTTGAGGAGGTGTTGGACCTTTGTGGACGGCTGGACTTGATGGTATACACAGACGAATCAGTTGAGGGGGAGTGAAGTTGGGGTGGGGGTGGAATGGTGGTGAGAAGGAGAGAGGTAACGGTTGAGCTGTGGGCCGTACTAGCGGGCGCCTGGTGCATTAGTTTTAGTACCGATAGGAAGGCGATGAGAGAAATGATGTGAGGACTGCTGGATGAGGATTTGAGTAGAGCGGCGGTGATAACCGGCAGCAGATCCTTAGTGGGTGCGTTACAGGAGGAAGCTTTGGGAGTTGGAGGAGGACTGCAGGGCAGATGTATCAGGGGCAGGTGAAGTTGAACGGAAGCACAAGAGGATCAGTGATAGACAGAAGGCTGAGGGAGAAGGGGCTCAGGACGCTGATACCAGGAGGAGATACGAGGGGGACTGAGAGAGAATAGGGAGCAGAATTTGACTAGAGTTATATTCTGCTTCCGGAAACTGACCAGGTCAGATTCTGGTCAGGACACCACCTTGCCATAAGGAGATGGAGGAGTATGGTACAATTGGAGGCGAAGGCGCAGTGCAGGTTTTGCGGGGAGGAGGAGGGGAGCAGTGAGCATCTGTGGATGCGGTACCTCCCATTTGAGAGGAGATGGATTTGGGAGTAGTTTTGGGGAGCTACTGGAAGACCTACCACAACATCATCATCCATCGACGTATTTCTACATTATCACAACGATGTTCCCAGCAACATAGTCTGATACTTCTTCTTCTCAAGTTGAATAGATCCTCTGACATTCAGCACCGTTTCCTTGAATTCTGTCAACAATTTCTCAACCTCTTAATCATTATGTCGATCAATTTTCACATTGTCATCAATATCAAAGTCTTTTTGGACAAGATTTTTGATTTTTTAAATCTTATCTGATGTATTTACATATTTTAATGGCACCAGAAATCTTCCTGCGCTCTGGGGGATCACTTTTAAATCTGGCAGTTGGAACGAAGTTAAACCATCCAATAGAATATCTTGAATGAGTGCTGATGACATAGAAGTATCGTTGCAGTGCGTGACTAATTTGACACGACAATTTAAACTTTTCACTATTTTTAAATTTTGCGTCGTTCTATTCCTTCATTCATTGTGAAAACATTCGCAGAAACTGTGGAACCAATATTGATATCCTTTCTGTTGATAGATTTAATCCATATGTTTCGTAAGCTTTCACCATATGGCAGCCCAAAAACTGGTCGACTATCATGAGCTGGGAAAATGGTGAAGCATCTTCCACAAGTGCATTTGTTGTTAATATTGAATATTTTATTTGCTTGTATTTTAATTATTCATCCGATGTTGTTCCCAATTTTCATCATGAAAATAAAATCATTTTTCACACCTTAACCCTTTCACTCCGACTTTTGCAGTCAAAATATGGTGCTTTGCAACATTTCCCTGTTCATATGACACCTATAAACCACCTCAACCAATATCTCTAGTTATAGCTAGTTTTTCAGGCATGGAACAAAAGTGTCCCAACAGTATTATAAAGAGCAAAAATTTGGGACAATTTGGTCCCAACAGTATTTCACTAATAGTGAAAATAAATGGCATAGGTGTATTATAATACTGTAGGGACAGATCTGTCCCTACTCATACAGCTGGCAACTCCTCCTTTCAATATAACCCTGATTTGTCCCATCCCGAGCCATTTTAGAGGTAGAAAATGCGCTTTAGTAATTAAAAATTATTATTGGGACAAAAATAACCCATTAGGAGCGAAATGGTTAAGACAATTGAGACGGAATCTATGATACGCAAGTCAATATGTGATCCTTAATTACTACTGTATAATAAAAAGTCTGGCCTTCTATTCCAAGAAGAGAAATGAAACAAATCAGGCCGTGTATATTAAGTAAGCCATGGTACAAAACTATAGAGGTTGTCCGTTTTCAATCGCGCCTCTACATCTTTATTATGATAAGAGCCGCGTCCGTTTTGTTGTATTATTCACACTTAGTTATTGTTTAATGTTTATATTTTGCTTATGTCGTATTTAGCTAATGTATTTTAACTACTCAGCATAATTGTCTTATGATAACATTTCCTGATTCTAGCTCTGACTCATGTTGTATACCTAATTGTTTCCTGTTTATCATTATATAAAAGTATGTGTAAATCTCTCTAGTGTCAGTTGTCTACAGAGCATCGTAGAGGGTTGTTCTATATTAATCACATATAATAAACTTACACTTTTAAACTTGTAAAAACCACTGTTCATCCTATGTTCTGTCAATGGTTATGGACTCAGAGAAAAGTTTTTACAAAGTGAGATAACCTGTTAAGTAGAGGAAAACTTAAATGGTTATTTATTAAAGTGTAAAGATTAAAAATAGCATTGTTGAGAATATACAGTGAATTTTCTTAAGTGATTATTTTTGATTGGCTTGCTATGATAACAGGATTTATTTTATATTGGATCAACATAGCATTTCAACTCAAGTTGTATTTTATTCTTCATGAAAGCAAAAATAATTTACAAAAATCTGCTACAAATATATCAGTAGTTAGATGTATGCTTAGCCGACTTGTGTATATAATTCCAAGAGGTTAAAGCATAGTAGTAGCTTGTTTTTAGTTACATTGAAGTATAAATCTCTGTTATAAATTAAGTGTCAATTGTTTTCATATCATGGCTAGTGATAAATTCTTGGGGATTACCCCATTAACTGAAAACAATTATCCTACTTGGAAGGTACAGGTTAAAATGTATCTACTTAGAGAAGGATTAATGTCAATAGTTGATAGGACAGTGACAGCTCCTGCTGATTCAGCAACTCAGGTTATCCGGGATGCATTTAACACAAGGAAAAATAAAGCGTTAGCTAGTCTTGTGTTATCTATATCAACCCACCAATTATTTATAGTTGGTGAACCTGATAATCCAGTGACTGTTTGGAATTCTCTAAAAAATGTACATCAGGCAAATACATGGTCCAATAAATTGCAACTGAAGAAGAGTTTTCAACCTCAAGCTCACATCAGAAGACAACCTTCAAGCTCATTTGAAGGAATTCACAGAAATCTTTCAAGAACTTGCTGTTTTGGATGAATCAGTGAGTAATGAAGATCAAGTCATCTGTTTACTCTCCTCACTACCTACTCAGTTCAATGTGATTGTCACAGCATTGGAATCACAAGCAACTGTACCATCTTGGAATGCAGTCGCTGAAAATCTCAAACGTGAAGCATTAAAGTTAAGTACACTAGATTCAAATAATGTGAACATAGCATTAAGTGTAGAATCGAACAGAGCTGCAATTTCAGATTCAGTGAAAAGCAAGCAGAGTACTATTTGTTAATTTTGCAATAAAGTAGGTCACATGAAGAAGGACTGTTTTAAGCACAAGAATTACATGCAAGCGAAACAGTTCAAATCTCAGGCTAATATAGTGGAAGTAAGTAACCTTAAAATGAACAGATCTCTTTATGCTAGTGCTCTCTGTAGCAAAGATATTAGGGATAATTCTTGGATCATAGATTCTGGAGCTACAGCACATATGAGTGGGGATGACTCACTATGTTCAAACTTTGTACAACTAGAAAAACCTATAACAGTAAAAGTAGGAAACGGGTCTAGTTTGCAAGCTACGGCTGTGGGTATTATTGCTGTTAATCTTAAAATACCAGTGGGTAAATGTAGAACATGCACCCTGACCAATGTTTGGCATGTGCCTCACTTAGCTTTTAATTTGCTATCAACTTCTAGAATTACCAGTAATAATAAATCGGTTACATTTGATAATAATTATTGTAAAATTCATGATAAAGGAGAACTAATTGCTGTTGCCAACTGTGTTGGTAAACTATATGTATTAAATGTTATAGTTCATACAGCTGTGATATCTGTTGACTCAAATAAATTGAATGATATGCTATGGCATAGAAGGTTCGGTCATTTAGGGAGGGATAATATGTGTAAAAGGATCCGATAGGATCTATAGTAATAGTTTGAATATTAAACTAAATGCGATAGAAGGTGTTTGTAAACACTGCTGTAATGGGAAAATTCATAAGAGCTCGAAAGGAGGGAAGAAAAATCTTAAACCTCTTGATTTGATTCATTCAGATGTATGTGGTAAAATTACCCCATCATCAGTAGGTAATTGCTCGTACTTTGTAACTTTTATTGACCATGCAACGCGTTATACAAGGGTATATGTAATAGCAAATAAAAGTGACATATTTGAGAAATTTGTTGAATGGAAAGTAATGGTAGAGAAACATTAATTAAGACGTTGCGTTCAGATAATAGAGGAGAATATACCTCAAATAAGTTTGAATCATTTTTAACGAAAGAAGGTATCACTCATGAAAAATCTATTCCGAAAACTCTTCAGCAAAATGGAGTAGCAGAAAGATTTAATCGAACTATAATTATTGAAGTAGTAAGATGTATGATCTCAGATTCAGATCTTGAGAAGGAGTTTTGGGCTGAAGCTCTGGCTACTGTCACTTATATTAGAAACAGATGTATAAACTCTTTCTTAGGTAAAACTCCATATGAAGCACTAAACGATAGGAAACCTAATGTGAAACATCTCCGAGTATTCGGATGTACTTCTTATGTACATATCCCACATGATGAGGTAAAGAAGATAGATCCTAAAGCAAAAGTTTGCTGCTTACTAGGATATGGATCAGTTACTAAGGGATATAAGCTGTATGATATTGAAACTGAAAGAATTTTCTATTCCAGAGATGTGATCTTTGATGAATCTAAGACACCTAAGAGGCTCATTGATCCAAAATTACCATACACTCCATTGGCAGCGCCTTCAGGAGATTCAGACGAAGACAACCTTGCTGATGAACTTCCCATAATTCAACCACCTGTTGAACCAGCTGATGAACAACCAGGGGTGCAACCTATGCTCAGACAGTCTACACGAGTGCGTCGGGCACATGACTGGTATGGTGAATGGGATTTTTATGAAGAAGGAGGTTTTGTTAGTAAAATGATGACTGAACCCAATACTGTAAAGGAAGCTAGGTGTAGTCTTGAATCTTCTGAATGGCAGCTAGTCATGGAGCGTGAATTAGATGCTTTTGATAAGCATAAAGTTTTTGAACTAGTCGAGCCTAACTCGAACATGAATGTAATTAACTCTAGATGGGTGTTTAAACGTAAATTGGGACACGATGGTAAAATAAGTTCTTATAAGGCTAGATTAGTAGCTGAAGGGTTTTCACAGAGATTTGGAATAGATTATGACGAAACTTTCGCACCTGTAGTTAGATTTGAATCTGTGCGAACTTTGTTTTCGTTGGCAGCTAAACATAATTTAATAGTTCACCACATTGATGTTGAAGCGGAGATATTTTAATGTCGAATAACTTTCCAAATTCCGATGAAAACTAACTTTTTTTTCAGAGATATAACCCACCTCCATCAGTAGGTGATACAATTTATAACAAGTTGAACGCCGGTTATAGACAGGGATAGATATATTCTTTCCTGCCGAGAATTCATTATTTAATTGAAATCTTTACGTGTTGCGTTAAATTTAAATGGCTGTATTAAATTTTCATGAGTGTGCACTGTGCAATGTGGGTCTAATCTTTGCAGATGGATGTTTATTCTTGCTACAAGTACTTTTTCAGCTGGTTATTTTCTAAACGCAGAATATTGTTATGTGATACTGATAGTTTGTAGTGAGTACCCTTTGCAATCTGTGATTTGTTCTAGTCCCGATCGACAATGAACCAATTTATGCAGTTGGTCTTCTGCTAAAAAAAGGTAAATTTGTACTGATCTTTCATCGCAATGTCCTTTCTTTTCTACACTAATTCAGAGAATTTTAGCCTCCTAGAATATTTTAGGTTGGTTATTTACGGTTCTTTTTTCATTTTCATAGATCTTCCAATCTTTGGAGCGACTACCTTGGAGTCGCTTTTATAGTATGATATTTTACCCATCTTTAACCTGATATAATGGCTATCCACAGCTTATTATATTACCGGTATACCCCCATTTGTTCTATTTTTTTGATAACCCATACGTACCCATTTGTATTTTCTCTATGATCTACTATCTCTGCTATTTGTGCTAGTCTATCTTGTGTTGGCTATGAGCCCCCATGTAATAATTATATATATTAACCTTTTAAAATTTTCCTTCTATATTCTTATTGGCTAATTAGAATTTTAAATTTCGTTATATGTTCTTGTTGACTAATTAGCATTGTTAGATTTATTCCTTAGGCATTGATAGGCGAGTTTTTACGTTCTCCTTATTACTACCTAATGCCGTGACCGCAATTAATTCAGTCTCTTTAAACTTTTCATACTGTAAACAAGTGCCTTAAATTCGTGCCATTGTGTTGATATTGTGAGAGGAAAATCTATACCTTGTAAGTTAGTTAAAAATTTGCAAGATTTAGGATTTATTTATAGCTAGTTTATTAAATAGATAGTTCCTTATTTAGCTTTACTCGTATGCCTAAAAACAGCACTAGTGTGACTTACGAGTTGTCGGTCAGTTTCGCATCTTCGGTTGTGTGGGAGGGGCGATTTTCTGATTGTTGTTTTGTGTCTGTTTGCTTGGTATCCGTGATACCTGTAAGTATCATGGATGCCAGGTGTGATGGCAGTTGTGGGTTCGTTTTTTCTTGTGTGACCGGTGGTGTGGGACTGGCCGATGATTCGTGATTTGCCCTAGTGTAATTTCTAAAAAATTTGTTTGACCAGTTTTCATTTTTCATGTACGTTAAAAACATATATTTATTTACTAAACTGCCTAAAATCTGTATAGTAACCTAAAGATTTATCTTTGATGGCTGAATGTATCCATTAATTATTTATTTCATAGTTATGTTTTCCGAATTATTTAAGTCTATTTCCGTTATTGATTCTGTGCTATTGTCCGCAGATTACGTGCAAATATCTGGCTGTAACTGTCTACCATGTCTTACAAGTGAATAAAAATTGATGCTGATGAAGTTTCCAATCCTATGAAAATTTAAAACTCAGAACAAAGTAGTGTTCATAACTTGGGAGGGTAGAACCAGAACATATCTAGTAGCTAGATTGTTCTTCAAATTTATTACCTGCTATTATAGGGACTGACTGATTGACAGACTATTTTTTCCCATATTCTTAACCCATACCATTCCCCCTTTTTTTCATAACCATATATAATTGTTTCATTTGGCTCATTATAAATATTTCTCCATTGCGTTTTTTTTTTGTTGCCAACCATCAGATTTCTTGCTTATGCGCACTGTTATGATACAACTTACAGAGCTTATATTATATACTAATATAGTATGTGTGGTACATAGGTGGTGTACTATTGTAGCAGACTGTACAGCTAGTGTGGTAGGCAGTGCAAAAGGAACGCAACCCATCCCTACACCCCCTTTGAGGTGCGAGTGTGGGTGACGACTTTCCCTTTACCCTCATTAATACCCTTGGCTCTAGGGACAATCGGACGTCCTCTCCCTTGTTCCTTTCTTTCATCTAATAACTTTATTGGTGAAGTGAATTATCAGTGACAAATTATAGATCACGTAATATTAAAGCCATACGGGGGTATTAATCACACATTCATCGGACGACAATCAAAAGTTGAGTAAATAACCAACGTGATAATAATTGAGCAGAGAGTTATAGGTTCTATGTAATTAAATAGGTCTAATCAGCCATTGTCATTTATTTACTTTAGAAGCTGGATTCTTAGTTTAGTATTAAGGTTTATAATTGTTTCGGTAAAACCCTTTTTTTCGATTTATAAATTAATTTTCGAATCATCTTAATATTGCAATTCATGATCAATGTCGATAAATAATAAGCAGTAATGAATAAATTAATATTTAGTCCAATGTGTGTATCCATCTCCTACTTATGTAGGCATTGAATTGAGAAAAATTATATAATTGAAAATAATTTAATTTATGGAAGTCAAATAACAGAATTCTGGAAAATTGGAAAAGTGAATAATTAACCATTTGAATTAAAAGAAAGACATCATTGAATATTAACTAATCAATTAAAATAGGTAGCTTACGTTGTGACTCAGAGGTGATCACAACAGCACTCCTGTGGTGTGAGGAGAGCGCCTGGGAAAATAATGTTTGAGATTGTTCGGGATTCTCTCCCATCCTGCAACAATGTTAATTCTGCATTTTTGTATGGAGAATGTCTCTATGCGACAACCTACTAGCTATGTTAAAAGAGAAAAGAGCCTCTTGTATGTAAATTAAATAAATCAATGTATGAACTTAAACAGTCAACAAAATGTTGGAATGATTCTTTTGATGCTTATCTTAAAACCTTAGACTTTGTTCAATCTAAATGTGACCCCTGTATCTATGTTAAGATGATTAATGATATTCCATGTATTGTGTCTGTATATGTAGAGGATTTAATTATAGCATGTAAGCACAATGATGAATTGACAAAAATCAAAGCTGATTTGAGTTCTAAATTTGAGATGAAAGATTTAGGACAGTTATCCTATTTCTTAGGTGTAAATGTTGTACAAACTAATAGTAAAATTTCCTTAAATCAATCTGCTTTTGTCAAATCACTATTGAATAGATTGGATTTCAATAATTGTAAACCAGTGTCCACACCAGTTGATGTTAGCTCCTAATGTGAATTGGTTGATGCGAATGGGTACCAATCTGCAGTAGGCTCATTAGTCATTACTATACTTATCTACCAAGACTAGACCTGACATTACATATGCTGTAAGTATAATGTTTCTAAATTTTGTTCCAAACCAAATAGTAAACACTGGACAGCTGCTAAACGAATTTTCCGATATCTGAAGGGTACTCATAATCTTGTTATTATGTATGGAAATGAGGAGTCAGAATTAGTAGGTTAATCTGACGCCGACTGGGCTGGTGACAGAAATGATAGAAAGAGTACATCGGGATACTGTTTTTTGTTAAATGATTCTGTAATCTTATGGCCAGAGGTGGGCGTTCCGCACTAATGTTTGCGAACCTTTATTCGCGAACCGGTTTGGACTGGAAAATGGGTTCGGGCATTCGGATTCGGAACCTCTTTAAAAACGGTTCGGACTTCAGTGTTCGGAACGTCTTTTTTGCAAGTCCGAACCTCCGTACCCGGGGAAAACTGACTTGTTCATTTAATTATTTTACGTTCTGAACATGGACCGTACACGTACGGACCGCCTCTCGGCTACTATTTTATACATAGGTTTCTGCTTAATACTGAAGCGAAGAACATGCATCTCTCCCCGCTCTTCTTCCGTTACGTTATTCATTCTTTCCTGACAAGAGGTAAGTTTTACAATAATCTTAATTCTTTAATAACGGATTATGTTCCCACAAATCTCAATTAAAAATTGATTGAAATATATAGAACTATAGGTAAAGTTATAAACGTATATATTAGGTAACATAACATAACACCCTACCCCTAATAACTTAGCCGTTGGCTAACCAGCCCTCATGGAAAAATAACTTAAATTCAAGACCGATTTTAAAGCTGTCTTTTCATTCGTTTAATTTTTCGCTTAAAAACATACGATTAGACAAAAATGAAGGTGATAAATGGTAAGATACTCATATTATGAGCATTTATTCAAATATATAATAATATTAGGAATAAATCAGAGATCTTTCCAGGCATTAGATGCAAGAGTGTGTTTCAGTACATAAGGGTAAATATCTCAATATAATCACTAATCAGTTAACTGTAACTCTTATAGCGGCTTAGCGAGATCAAATATGTGCGAGAATAATTGCGCACACCAAGCTTCGTACAATAACATCTATTAAATATTTGTTTCTTGTCTTAGCTTGTTACTTTTATTTTGAATGATAATTTTTTCTTTTGCTTTTACTAATGTATGAGTAAATATCAAATGAAGGTTTTTAAAAGAGAAAATATTGAAATGACTCAAATGAGCAAACTATTGACGGGTAAGTAGGTTGGCTGAACAGATAATTTAAGACAAAGTATTCGGCTATTCGCTTTAAAATTGAATTGATTATAATGTATATATAGGTATAATAATATTATAAATAAGTTATAATATAACTTTGAGAAATATTCACAGTAATCTTCACTGTCTGACCTTTCTAATATATTGAATAGAAGAAGAAGTTAAACAAATAGAGTATAGGAATACCACAATACGGTATCTATAGTACCTTCATATTCAAACAAAATGCAAAAAGGTCAGTTCTCTAGATCGGATTAATCAAAAATGTTATAATATAAATGAAAATTTGAAAACCAATAATAAAAACTTAAAAATTATTTAATTAGATACAGCAAAACCTCGCTTTAGACCAGCCTCCTAGTAGACAAACCTCCTATTAGACCAAGAAAATTTTGAAAGTATACTGGAAAAAACCTCGTACTAGACAAAACACATTTTTTGTCACCTGACAGTTATTCTAGTGTGAATATTACAAGGAGTAATAATTACAATACTGTTTTAAAGATAAATCTCTAATTTATCTTTGCTAAAAAAAAAAAAATTGATGTGAAAAGTTGCAGAAAACTAGATACAGTGAAGATTATCGTAATTTCATAAAATGATAATTTAATTGAAAAAAATATTATATCCATTTTAATTGAAACAAAAAAATTCATACTGTTTCTAAATGTGTTTCCCTTCAAAATTGGTATGTTAGTCACCATTAATTTGGCATTAAAGCTATCCTAAACAAATAGAGCTATCGAAATTTTAAAGTCACCGCTTTACTTTTATAGAAAACTATTTTGGTCTAGTAGGAAACAGCTGAAGTGAGTTTCTTACTAGACCAAACAAACTTCTAACGTAACTCTGGTATACTACGAAGTTTTGCTGTACTTGGATACTTTAATAAGGATACATTGTCTTGCAGTGTTATGACGACAGAGTTGGTCTTAATTTTTCTTTGCATGAAATTCGGAGGTCAGAAGAAAATTCAGAATAACAACCTAAATTACGTATTGGAGTGGAGACTGGAGGAGACCTTTAAGGATACTTAATGCTCATACTCAATATTACTAAATTATTAAGTATTGTATTAAGTACATTGGAACTCCTTTAAAGTGAAATTCTGTATAGTGAATCATGCTGAATAGTAAAATCCTGTATAGCGAAATTACCTCTATAGTGAACATATTTAGGTTAGTCTACCACAAATATTCGTAAGTAAGTCATGTGAAGTCATAGTATAACTATTATTATAAATTTATTATGTTAATCAAATGAATTTGACGTATGTTTTCTAGGCACATATTTTTTTAATTACTTTATATCTTTCATGTCAATCCTTTAAATTTACTGGCCTGGAATTATTTGTACTTTAGTGACGTATGGCAACGTAGAAATACAGATTGGTTACCCAATATGCAAGAATGTGTCCACGTTTTTATGTAGTAGAGACAAATGCGCGAGCTGTGATTGGTTCACACTCCATCCAATCACAGTTAAGCTCACTCAGTTGCCAATCTCTTATGTACCTATGTATTTATTTCTCCTTATATATTCAATATTTTTACCTGAATTTTGGTACACATTAGTTTAGTACATATACTAACAACTTGTAAAAATACAGTAACGTATGTTTATAAATATGACATGTGCTTTTTTAACATAGAGTCAAACCTTCTCGTTGTTTCTGACAGTCAAACTCACTACGGTTAATAATAATATTTAATAGTAAATAATTAGTATCTTGTTGGAAAAACTGTTTTTTTTATATAGGTTGCCCTAATAGCCTTGGAAGCATAAGTTAGTAATAGGGCCGAATATAAATTTGTAGACTGTAGTTCACTTTCATTTTATTTTTATTTTTTAGATATCTACTAGTACTTTCATGTTAGATGTAAAATATATACCTAAAAAATCCGAGGTTAGCATACAAATGTTTGGAATAAATTTTTTGGTTCGGAACAAATGTTCGGACCAAACTTTTCAAAATTGGGTTCGCTATACGGAGGTTCGGAACCCAAAATCGACGAAGATTCGGGTTAAGAACCTAAAAAGAGGTTCGCGCGCCCAGCTCTGCTCATGGCGGTCTGTCAAACAGACTTGTGTAGCCCTTTCAACAGCAGAAGCTGAATATGAATCTCTTTTTGGCGCTGCTCAAGAAGCGGTATTTCTAAATAAGTTATTTTTAGATCTTAAGTTATCTAATAAGAATTCTTCAGTAGTTTTGTTTGAGGATAATCAGTCTGCTACATGTCTTGCTAAAAATCCTAAAAATCATCCTCGTACAAAACACATCGATATTAAGTATCATTATGTTCGAGACTTAGTGTCTTCAAATGAAATTGAACATAAATATTGTGCTAGTGAGGAAATGTTGGCTGATGTGTTTACCAAGCCACTACCTGCTGATAGATTTATATTTTACATATGTCGTATTTAGCTAATGTATTTTAACTACTCAGCATAATTGTCTTATGATAACATTTCCTGGTTCTAGCTCTGACTCATGTTGTATACCTAATTGTTTCCTGTTTATCATTATATAAAAGTATGTGTAAATCTCTCTAGTGTCAGTTGTCTACAGAGCATCGTAGAGGGTTGTTCTATAATCTATATTAATCACATATAATAAACTTACACATTTAAACTTGTAAAAACCACTGTTCATTTAACCTATGTTCTATCACGTCTGTCCGTCCATCCGTCCGTCCGTCCATCCATCCGTCCGTCCGTGTGTCACACTTTTATTAAGAAATACATATTATAAAGAGAATCAAATCACTTGTGATAGTATCATGACTACGGGCTACATATTTGACACTAATTATTTGAACAAAATCATATTTTGGCTTATGAGATTTTTTTTTGTTCAATCAGAATATTTGTATCCATAATACATAATCTATACTATAATAAGTTTCATTCGAATATAATTTAGATTCAATAACAGGTACTGTACTAGTATAAGATAGAAATAGGTAGGGGAGGATGGTCATCAATGGGACACTGGGAAATATGGGACATGCTGAATAACTTTTTTATTTGGGGGTAATTTGTATCAAAATCTTAGTGGTAAATTAGGCATACTTCAATGCATTCACTCGCATTGCATTCAGCGGTTGGGGTGCAGTCAGCCCTGTGTAAAAGCGAAAACGTGTTTTAGAGGTGGGAAAACTAAATTTTTTGTACTTTGTTTCAATTGTTATAAATCTGTTAATTTAACATATAATGCTTACGGCATTTTTACATAATATTAAGTTATATGTAAAATATGATCATATGAAAGGATTGCCTTTATACTTTTGTAGTTTATACTATACCCATATGTTTTCAAAATGGCGTCATGGTGATCATTGGGACAGAAAATTTTGTTAACAATGTACAGTGTCCTATTGTCAACCAAACTGTCTAGTTACTCCATATCAATCAATAAATATCTATTTTCGATACAATAACGTGAACTGTAGCTTCAGGGATTCTAGTAGAAACAGAGCTTCCAGCAGAAGCGGGACTTTCGACCATATGTCCAAGGGCTTTAGCAATCTGAGGTCATCACAAAGCACTGCATAGAAAACAAATTTCACTAATAGAAGAAAAGACACAGCATGATTGCAACGGACACACCAGAGGAAGAAGAGCTTTTTGCTGGTGCCACTAAGGATAAGGCCTTCGAAATCATTTCATAAAATATCCGCCGTAGATGGCCTGTGAACTATTGTTCGTGGTATGGTATAGAACTCTTAATTTAACTGATCCATTCGTCTGAAGAACTTAAATCTCTACCGAAAACGTTGGAAATGATAGTTTATGAATGAGTAAATTTTGATTCGATTTCTAAAACGTATTCTGTTGGCCAAAAGCATGAAAAAGATAAATACGAAATATTGATGTTAGGTGAAGATTCAAGTGCAATGAGCTTAATTTTACAAATGTTCCTGATATGGCATCGGCGAAGCTAGAGGACATTAAACTGATATTCTATGAACCAACTAAGTGTGGCACAACATAAAGAGATAATTCGAATTTGAAATTTGACCATAACCTCAACAATTAACAAGTTTGATAAACTGTCCCATCTATCACCAGGGTATGTCCCATTGTTCACCAGTACTGTTATACAATGGGACAATTTTTTCTGTTTTTACAGGGTGGGGCGTAAGTTTGGAAGCAAATGAAAGTGCATATTATAATCCAACGAAAAATATATTTAATAATTTACAGTTATGTATTATTACATAAGGGTTTTAAGAATTCAAAAATCATAAATTTATTCAAAATGTCCCCCCTTGTTTTTAATAACAGCCTCAAATCTCCTCCGAACTCCTCCTACTGCGGCACGCAACTGTTCTTGTGAAATTTCCTTCCAAGATCTCTGGAGCGAACGCTTTAAATCATCCACACTGCGATGGAATTTACCACAGACCTTTGATTCAAGAATGGACCATACCGAAAAGTCCATAGGATTAACATCTGGGGAGCAGGGAGGCCACATTTCTTTGGACCAAAACCGTGGAAGATGGTCATGGCACCAGTTTTGAGTGACATTTGCAGTATGTGAAGTTGCTCCGTCTTGCTGAAATGTCCATAGAGTGTCATTACCGAAGTGATCCTTAGCTGACTCCAACATTGGCGTCAAAATATTCTAAATATAACATTCAGCATTGATTTTTGCGCCTTGTTCCACAAAAATTAAAGGAGATCTCCAAGTTTCTGAAACGGCGGCCCAGACCATTACTGAAGCATGTTTCATGGCTCTGTGGACAGTTTATTGGTTGTATGGGATGTCTTTTGCACTTTTACCATTATTATTCTGTCATTCCTCCGGTTGTGAGCCATTTCTACTGTGAAAATTTTTTCGTCAGACCAAACAATTTCACCAGTCGTGCCAGACTTCAATTCTCTCAGAAGTGCTTTGCTTCTCTCCAATCTCTTTTTCTTTACAGCTTCTGACAGAGTCTGTCTCTTTTGGAGGGTGAAAGAGGACATCTTTAGGTCTTCTTTGACAACTCTTCTCATTGTTCTGGGACTCACATTAGCTGTTTTGGCTAACAATCGTATTGACCTTTTCGTGTTCCTCCTGATCTTCTCCCGGGCACATTTTATCAGTTGTTTGGTGCGTTGTGAGCGTCGTCTACCACTTCTTGGACGATCAGTCAAGTCTCCTCTCTCATTAAAACGCTTCACACACTTCCAAACAGTCGATCTCGCTATTGAGAGAGTCTTTGAAATGACGGAATCTGACTTCCCGGCACGGTGCAGAGCAATAATGGCTTCTCTTTTGTCTGACATTTTTGAATTGACTAAATTTTTGTAAAAAAATAACACTGCTCAAACCCTATCACCTACTTAGGAACTTATTTTTAAGGATTATATTAATGTTTGAAAAATTGCTTCCAAACTTACGCCCCACCCTGTATTTAATTTTTTTCTAGTCAACAGAATATGTGATAGCATTCGAGTTAGTTTCATTTTATAAAGGAATATTTATATTACACATGGATTTTTTCTTTTTCATACTTTGCCCATAGTAAATGAAATATCAATCTTTCTGTGTTTTTTGTCCCATTGATGACCATCCTCCCCTACATAACTACAGAGGTTGTCCGTTTTATTTCGCGCCTCTATAGTATGAAGGGAATAGATGCATAGATATAGAGGTTGACTGTTTTCAATTGCGCCTCTATAGCTTGAACACTTACGATCTACTTAGGATTAACAGGACTCAGTTAGGATCAACAGAGCACACTTAAGATCAACAGAACACACCAAGGATCATCAGAACACACTTAGGATCATCATGACACACTTAGGATCATCAGGACACACTTAGGATCAGCAGGACACACTTAGTATCAGCAGGACTCAATTAAGATCAGCAGGACACACTTAGCATCAGCAGGACATACTTAGGATCAGCAGGACTTACTTAGTATCAACAGGACACACTTAGGATCAACAGAACATACTAAGTATCAACAAAATACACTTAGGATTAACAGGTCACACCAAGGATCATCAGGACACCCCAAATATCATCAGGACACACTTAGGATCATCAGGACACACTTAGGATCATCAGAACACACTTAGGATCATCAGGACACACTTATGATCATCAGGACACACTTAGGATCAACAAGACTCACTTAGGACCTACAAGACACACTTAGAATCATCAGGACACACTTAAGATCAACTGGACACACTTAGGATCAACAGGACACACTTAGGATCACTAGGACTCCCTTAGGATCATAATGACACACTTAGGATCACCAGGACACACTTAGGATCAACAGGAGACCCACAGTATAAACAGGACACCCATATTATCAACAGGACACTTTTAGGATCAATAGGACACACTAAGGATCAACAGAACATTCTTAGGATCAACAGGACTCACTTAGGATCAACAGGACACACTTAGGATCAACAGGACACACTTAGGATCAAGAGGACACACACATGGATCAAGAAGACGCACATATAGCAACAAGTAATGCATAGGATTAGAGAAGACACATAGAAATAGGGAACATACATAGAAACAAGGAGACACCTGAAAACAATAAAACACACTTGATTTTGTTACAGATATTTAGAAAGTGGAAATAATCTTGAGAATTACTATAGTTATCAATAGCTATAGGTAGCAACAAATTTTCTAATTTTTTGTCTCATATTTCAATATGTAATAAATTGTTAATTAATATTAATAAACTTTAGGATATATAGCAAATAGAAAGACGGTATCCAACATACAACCAATTGTCATAAAATTTATTGTCAGGTCCAGGTTTCCACCCTTCTCCTGATGATGAATAGAAATCTTTCTATTCGAAAGCATGAAATCTGAAAAAACCTTCAACGCAGAGTTTAAATAACCTCTAATATTATGGGTTTCCCGTTGAGTTTGAATCTTTTCAATCAGATATGTTTTATGTTTGAACTTACTTCAGTATCCGTTTTCTGACCATTTACGCAGAGCCATTTTCACCACCCATCAATAAAATCGTTATAATATTCACAAAAATGAATACAACTTTATAAAAAAATAACTATATGATGGAGAAAGGTTCAACAAACAAAATGATACTTAAAAAAAAACGGTATCTTCTTTAGTTGTTGAGATACACTAATTTTAATTTTTTTTTTTTTTTTTTTTTTGGGGGGGGAGGCAATCTGTATAGGGTGGCGAAATATGAACTTAAGACTTTTAAATGATAATTGCACAAACACGGAATAAACTATAGATATCAAATGAATATGAGTTTATAGACAAAATTAAAAAAAAAGATTTAGAAAGCATGATGCAGATACATATAAATAATATTCCGTGCACGGAATTCATATATATTCTGCAATATAAAAGTATTTAACACCCTTATTTGATGGTAATTATAGATGTATGGTCTTTGCATTAATTCTTATTGAAATCTTTTTATCCTGTTTGCTGGCGTCAGTAAAATAATAAAAATGATTTTTTAATGATATACAGGCAGACCTCGCTTTTATTACACCCGAGTCTTATAAAATCTGTACTAATTACCTGGCATGTATCGATGTTATTACAGTGCATAAATATAGAAAACGGAGACATTTTTTGTGGTGTTTATTTCACGGTAACTACAATAATCATCAATAGTAGTATTCAGTTTAGGTAATTAGATGCACTATTGGTTCATAAATTAGTATTTTATAGCAGAATATTTTAAAAGTGATTACCTAAATTACATACATAATAATATGCAGGTATATAATATACTTCTAAAAAAAGATTTAAAAAAAATACGTTACGTTTAATTATTTAAACAACGTAAACGCCTCCATGTTATTGGACTGTTTCATATTTTCGGACTTATACTTATATAATAATGATTATTATTTACCTCTATTGTAATTACTTTAATTCTTACGTATCCACACATTTATTCTTGTTAGGACCCTGTTATTTCAGTTCTATATTTTAGATACTCATACTTTATTAATTAATGCAAAATATTAAACGAAGTAAATAAATAAAAATACAGTCCACCCGTTTAGCATATTTAATTTTATAACTGTAATCGATATGTGAACATTTTTATGTGTTAATTAATTCATATACAGCTTAAATCACTATTATATTATTGTATATTTACAACTGCCTATAATTATTGTAATAGTGAAAAATAATATAAAATATATTCCATAAACACTTTAAAATACAAAATAAAGCTATTCGTGGACGAATTGTCCGTGGATGAAATGTCCGTGGACGAAATGTCCGTTGGACGAAATGCCCGTGGACGAGATGTCCTAGACGGTGTCCGGAAATTTGCCAGGCGGAAAACTGCCAGGCGGAAAACTGCTAGGTGGAAAACTGCCAAAGTGGAAAAATGCCAGGCGGAAAACTGCCAGTCACTTACTGAATTTACTGACTTTAGTCAGTTATCACATTTTGATTTATAAAAAAACGACGTTCGCTTTAAGTTAAAAGGAGTTAAGGGAACATTCATGTTTACTTTGTATACAAAACAAAAACATAGTTTTTTTATTAGAAAAATACATAAAATATATTATTATATAAATATTACAGTGAAAAATCAAACACATGATAAAAAATAAAACCTTTCTTTGAAAATACTATAAGCAGAAGAAACAAAGAAATGATAGTATTAGAGACAGAGTACAATTTCTTCGTTTACACAACGCATCTCTACATTATCATTTCATAACGGGTTTAGTGTCTAATTATTTCATTTTTGTTTATAATTTGATAATTGAACAAGCCTTCAAGCTATATATTATCGATGTTTGTGAAATATTTAGAATTTGCAACACAACATCTATGATTATCAAACTGATACTACCTACCTAATTCTCTGACAATTTCACTCGATCGAATTGGATTGCCTATAATTAATAATACTATTACATATACATGAAAATTGTAAAAATGAAAGTCTTAATGATATGGAGAATGAATAAAATTGTAAATGTAATAAATATTGAACATAGATATAAGTGATGTAACATATACACTTAATTAATAATATACAAGAAAGAAATTATAAATCTGATAAACATATAAAATCCTATATAGATATATAAATATCAACATTTTTTTAAAATGTACCTGACTTAACAAATAAGTTAAAAATGGTAATTATAATTTCTTTGTGTGTACTGAATTTGGTTTACTGTGTGTTTAATAAAGTAGCTTTGTTGAAATACTATTTTCCATTGAATAATAAGTAATACAATATCTATATACTTTAGTTATAACTGTAAAAAATGAATGTCTCCTTAATCACTTGACGAATGGTTAACGCTGTTTTTTATGAATTAAAATGTTTTTAAAATGTGTTTATCAAAAGTCAAAAAATACATACATTACCAATAAGTGACTGGCAGTTTTCCGCTTCGGCAGTTTTCCACCTGGCAGTTTTCCGCATGGCAGTTTTCAGCCTGGCAGTTTTCGTGTACCGTCCTAGACCCATAATATTCATTCATCGAATTACAACCACCGAAATTATAACGAAGCTAGGTGGCAAAATACAGCAAAGAATAACGAGCAATAATAGTGGAAGCTTTCATCAAACATCATGGATCATTCATTATATACAGTGGCGGTACAACGAGAATTCGCAAGAGTGTTTCATCAAAGAGGACCTTTTAGACCATACATAATTGCAATGGTTTTAAAATTCAGACAAACTGGATCAACAGCAGATAAAATACATTTTGGTAGATACAAAACCAGTATGAAATGATGTCTTAATCCAACGTGTCCGAAATAGTGTTCAAAACGATCCGAAAACATTAACTAGGAAAAGAGCCACTGAATTCGGAATTTCTCAACGATCATTGAAAGACATTCTAAAAAGATTTAAAAGTTTACAATTATAAAATTCAAGTAACTCAGCTGCTGATTTTTGACGAACAGAGGAGACATGATGCCTATTATTTTCTAAGGTTAACAAATGATTAGTTAGTCATTTTAAATCAGATAATGTCTGTCAAAGCCCATTTTTATCTGACCGGACGTTAAAAAAAAAATTGCAGGTTCTTGAGTGACCAAAATCCTATGATAATCCACGAAAAACCATTTCATGCCAAAGAGTTGGAAAGAAAACATAACTGAAGAAATTCACCCAATAACGAGGGGCACAATAGAAAATGTTTTTGCAAAATATTATACAAAGAATGTGCTCGTGTTTGAAAAGTAACTGCGAACATCTGAAGGACATCATATAAAAAAATAAAACTTCAACCTTTTGTTGATAAATTCCTATTTATTTGAGTTAATTTTCGTTAAATAAACATTCAAAAGTGTAAAGTTACTTTTCCACCACCCTGTATAATGTGGAGAGTAAAGAAATTTATTTTTCACAGTTGGAAACGAGCTAAACGAACTCGATAGATTTTTCAGAATTTATTGCAGTAAATATATTCAATAGACATGAATTTTGGGAAGGCTAAAAAAAATAAAATTTGTAAGGGAAAATTACGCAAGTGTCAAAAGAAGAGATATTCTTCATCACAATCTGTATAATTCAGTAGATTCGATTGCATTACAAGTTGTTATGATGTCTTGTATTATTTTTTGGGTGAAATTTCGCTAGTAAGTGGAGTACTTTCGTAAAATGTAACCTAAAAGCCTTAAGTGAAATATCCCAATACCGATATTGTCATGTATACAGTATATCTACTACAACCAATGACATTTTTCCAGCAATTGTAAAAACTTCTATGTTGTTCACACAGAGAGAGAGTTATCACATTATAGAAGATTTTATTGTTAACTGAATAAAAAACATATTTTAGGTCATCTAAAAATTTTCTCTCGAAATCTTGAAGTACAAATTGTTACAAAATTCTGCACAATACTATGGCTAGTCATGTACGTAATTACAAAATTAGGTTCAAAATCTAAATAAGGTCACGTTTTCGTAATACTAGTTACTTAATATTGCAAAAAGATGGTATGTGGCTGATTGATTTAATTTAGATAATTTACCCTTTCACGTCATATTCTACTATTCTAAGCTATGAATAATGTTAATTTATATATAATGAAACTAGCCCTGTGTTGTACAAAAAGAATCTCAGAAGGTAAAATCATACTTTTCTTGTTGAGAGGAGAGTAAAATAATTAATAGAATTTGAGAAATATATACACCACACTAAATTAAATACAACTATCAGAGCTATAGCTATGAATGAATATTACAGGTTGAAATATAACCGTTCTTTGCGCAACCTTTATGCTATTAAATAATAGTATTATGTGACGCTAGAGTTCCTGGACTATAACTAATGTTATAAAAATTGAAATCTAATTCTATATTTAATAGATACTAAAATATTAATCATTTTTACAAATATCACTAAAGGTCCTTTGCAATAAAAATATTATAGTCACTGTTAAAAAAGAAAATGATTTAAACAAAAATTTCGTTATCATTTTTTCGGGGTAACTCAATTATATATTTTTGATTTATAAAAAAATATAATTACGCTTGAATATTTTTATTCAAAAGTTATTCATACAGCAGAACTCCTCTATAATGAACTACATCTAGTTCACTATATAGGGAGATTACTTCACTATGCCAAGAGCTGCATAGAAAACTTGCCATGTTATAGCAGACTACACTATATATTTTCTTTTTACATTATATATGTACTAACTTACTGTGAACTTTATTTCACGATACTCTAAAAAATAGAGATGGTTCACTATACAGGATATCATTATAGTGGAACTCAACTGGTAGAACTATACTCTTCAAAGAAAATTATAGTATGTAAAACTATTTGCTATTTCATGGCAGACTAAACAAAATCAGTTGATTGTTCAGGGTAATTCATTACCCTGAACAATTTAACTCTACTATTCATGGATTATTTACAATGTTGGACTTTATTATACAGGAGTTACATAGTAGTAGATAATTTCAGGAATTAGAAATAATATTTTCAATTTTCAGTAGTTATTCTTCTTAATCTCTTGTCAAAACTTTAAGTAGAAAGCAAAAAATATATATCTAAGGAAATTAAATTATAAGATATAGGTACAATAAATGATTTGTTACTGAAGCATACATTTCAAAAGCACTTTGTATTACTAATATTTCTTCTTTCGTACAGGGTAGCGGAAAAGTAACTTTGGATCTTTTCTGTTAATGACTCTACATTATGAAAACACCTTTCCTTGATGACTAAGGTGGGCGATGATTGTAATTATTATTCAAGAACGGCGAAACAAGAGGGAATGTTTCGCTGAAACAAGGAATTGGTTATTATCATTATATTGCTATTATTTTATTTCAAATGCGCCCAGGAAACAGAAAATTGTTATAATCAATATAATATTATTATTTTATTTTCATATTCATCAAGAAAACAGAAACTTTTCTATATGCATTATGTAATATAACAACTCTCTATTTTTTATAACTAGATAATAAAGTACTCCATTATAGGATAATACACAATTATAGGTGGTATCCTTTAATTGAATATCATCCTATAATAATTACTGGTTATCATCCTATAATTGGGTTTTGTCCTATAATTGGGTATTATCCTATAATAGAGTATTATTCTATAATAGAATATCATCTTATAATTGGGTATTAACCTTCAATAATTATTGGTTATTATTCTATAATTGGCTATTTTCTTATAATTGGGTATTATCCTATAATTTAGTATTATCCTGTAATAGAGTAGGTATTATTCTATATAATAAAGTATAATCTTATAATATGGTAGTGTCTGGTGGAGAAGATTGCAAAAACCCACTTTGCATTGAAGTTGTGATTTTCTTAAAAAAACACTTCTATATTGCAATTGCTTGTCATACTTGCATTTTTCATTTTCACTTCTGAAATATGACTTTCACTTGTGAAAGTTTATTTTTCAATTGGGCCAATTCATTATTCACTTCTGCCAACTTGACTTGGAAAAGGTATAGTTATACCTCAAGATTATCGTTTCGACGTTTTCTATGATTTAAACAAAGAAAACTACTTCTTAACTCAGGGCCATTTCATAATTCAGGTCCTTCATTAATCAGGTACTTCATTAAAAAACCCATCATAACTCAGGAGTTTTACTGTACTTTATTTTCTCTTCAATCCTCTCTGTCAGACCATAATTTTTCGCATATTTATGAGATGCAGGATGTTAATGAAGCCGTTATAGAGTTTGATCGCTTATTGATGAGTTACTTTGATGCAAATTGTCCGATTGTCACACGAAATATTTCCTACAAAGACATTACTAAGCCTTGGTTGAGGGGAGAAGTAAAAACTGAAATAAGGAAAAGGAATAATTATTTTAGGCTTTATACAGGGTGTCCGACACTTTTGTTGCCAAACCTTAACATAAGGTAGCGATAGTCGAAATATGCACTTTTTATTCTATGAAGGTATGGTCTAAAATGCTTAGTTTAAGAGTTACAAGGTTAGGAAAGTACAATCTGTACCTTTTAATATATATTATTAGTTAACATTATTTTTTTAATGTTGCGATAAAAAACAAAACATTTTGAACAGTAATTATTATGAGCACAAGAAGCATAATGTTAAATTAGGTTACATGTTTACAAATGTGTTCAAACTACCGCCGATCAAACGTTTGTCCAATGATTGGCGGACGCGAGCAAAGACACCAAGAATTTTACGAACCTAATTTAAGAGTATGTTTCTTATGCTCATAATGATTACTGTTGAAAATGTTTTGTTTCTTATCGCAACATTAAAAAAATAATGTTAACTAATAATAATAAATGGTACATATTGTACTTTCCTAACCTTGTAGCTCTTTAACTAAGCATTTTAGACCATACCTTCATAGAATAAAAAGTGTTTATTTCGACGATCGCTACCTTATGTTAAAGTTTGGCAACAAAAGTGTCGGACACCCTGTAGATGTGGAAAAGTGAGTCGTGATACTTATATTATTTATAAAAATAGAGTTACTAAGTTAATAAGAGATGCAAAGGGTGCTTATTTTAAGGTAAAATTTGACAATGTAAAAAATGACATTCTTAGAATTTGGTTCTTAATAAACAGTACAATTAAACCCAATGTGTCAAAAAAACGTGGTTTCATAAATAGGCATCTAATAGATGGCGATGTAGTTGATAACATACTTTATATTGCCAACGCTATCAAAGATTTTTTTTAACTATAGGGTCAAATATCGCTAATTCTGAGTCAAGTCTTCAAACTACAATGAATTTCTACACGGAAATTACGTGAATTCATTTTTCTTTCCCTTGGTTACCGTTGATGAGGTTATTAAATATATATGTTCTCTGAAGAACAAAAAGTGTCGTATAGATGATCTGCCAGCGGTTGTTGTTAAATCAATATCTCCTATTAATTCACCTATTTTTTGTCATTTGATAAATATGTCAATCACTCTATGTTTCTTTCCAAACTTCTTGAAGTTAGCCCGTGTAGTGCCTTTGTTTAAGGGAGGTGACTCTAGGAAAATTACTAATTATAGACCAATATCAGAATGTCTGCATTGCATGTTTTCTCAAAAATTCTGGAAAAGCATGCATACAAACATTGAGTTCATTCCTAGAAATAAATAATATACTAAAATAACTAAATGAAAATCAAATTGGTTTCAGATGGGGTAAAAGTACTACACAGTACACAGGCAATGGTGCAACACTGTTAGTTATATTTATGAGAATCTTGATTGTAATAATTTGGTGTTTTCTATGTACTAGGATTTCCAAAAAGCCTTTGACTGTAAAGACCACAATTTGCTGTTAGATAAGTTAAAATTTAATTTGGACTTAGAGGTTTACCATTTCTTTGGATTAAATCATATTTAAGTATTAGGAGACAGTTGGTTAATGTCAATGATGTAAATTCTCATGTTAATTAGTTGTCATATTCTGTTCCCCAAGGAAGTCATCTCGGGCCCCTCTTGTTTCTGGTCTTCATTAACGATCTACCTAATTGTACGGACTTCTTTAATTATGTATTATTCGCTGATGACTGTACTATATCTTGCAAAATTAATCGTAATGACTTGGGTTTGGCAGATCTCTTGATTAACTCTAATTTATTACATGTCTATAGGTGGATCTGTTCGAATAAAATCAAGATTAGTTCAAGTAAAACCAAATATTTGTTGTATTCATATAGGGGGCACTTTAACTTGAGGGGACCTATTAAAATGGGGCATGATATTGTAGAGCAGACCGACAATGTTAAGTTTTTAGGAGACCTCTTTGATGATAAGTTAAAGTTTTCCAATCACGTTTCTCACATTTCACGGAAGATCTCTTGTGTACTTGGAATGTTATATAAATTACGTGAGTTCATGCCTTTAATATTGTCCTAAGGTTGCTCTATAATACCAGGATATACCATTAAATGATTTATGGGGATGAAGTATGGTGCAGCTCTCCAAGTTATATCATGGATGAGCTAAGGATTTTGCAAAGAAAGTGTATCCGTACTATCAATTTTTTAAACTCTACTGCTCATACTGATAACTATTTTTCTAATATGAAATTACTCCCCTTAAATGGCATCATTTCATTTAAAATTTCATTGTACTTTTATAGAACAATCAATGATGAAAAATATGATTTTCTTTTGGGTTCGAAGCTACTTACCTCATATGATCAGCATGACCATTTTACTAGAAATAGATTTGAGTTTTTGATATCTCGATACAATAAAGTTAAGACAAATGGTCACATTCATTACTCAGATGTGAAGATATGGAATGGGTTATGCGAGGAGATTAAATCTATAGGTCATTTAAAACTAAGCTGAAGACACATTTTCTTGGATGCTTGGATTTGGAGGTATTAATTGTGTTGGGTGCTTTGGTAATTGGCTTCAATTGTATTGTCACTTGCTAGCTCTGTGTTTCTCTTCTTATTTTTCATTTTCGGAGTGGCGTAGTTGACTAGTTGTTCATGAAGTGTAAACTGTCAAGTGTGTATGTTGTTTTGCATAGGAACGTGTATTCACCTACCCTCTATATATGTGAATTTATTTTATTCTTTAAATCATCAACCTTGCACATTAATGTCTGTTTGTAATCTTTGTATCCAGTATTCCTGAATATTACCTATTGTGAATTATATATGATTTAGGTTTTGTTTTTACCATTACCGATACATATTTAATCTTTTTAGGTTGCCTTAGAAGCGATAGCTGAATTAGGCCTTACTGTCCATTTAAATATTTGTTTTTAAATTTCTTGATATGTAAAGAGTAGCATGTTCTCCGACGTGCTATTCTAATACATTGTAAGGACAATATGTTTCAATAAATAAAAAAATAGATAAATAAGACAAATCCATAGTGACTGAAAATGATATTCCTACTGTTTGCTATTCAAATTAATCGATTTGCAAAGCAACAGAATATGATTGAAAAAATAAAATCATTACAAACAGTTAGAAAATAGAAGTTCTTTTTACGGCTTGAATGAGAAGCCATAATGTAATTATTTCTATACAATTTTATTAATAAAATTCACACAAAATAATGACTCAACCATATGTATGAACTATGTCATTGATAACAAAATTACTTTATTTTTTACAATGAAAATATTCTTTTAGCACTAAATATTTACAAATTCCAACAAATACCGGATGGGCCAAAAGTCACTTTACCATTTTAAAATTGTATTATGCAAAAACCATAAAAATTAATATTCATAGTAAACTGCAAATGAAAGAAGAATATTTAAGATTTTTATTAGTAAAAATTCAAATGGTTCCCATTATAATTTTCCAATCTAATCTTCCAATGACTTTATAGCTTGATAATCCACACCAGACAATGACTATTATAGCTTGATAATCCACACCAGACAATGACTTTATAGCTTGATAATCCACACCAGACAATGACTATTATAGCTTGATAATCCACACCAGACAATGACTTTATAGCTTGGATGGAGTGGGTGTTCATGAACAACTTGATTATTATCTCAGTTCCGAAATTTACAATTCTGTTTATTCACGTGTATGCTGAGATGAAAATGAGTTTTATTTTCATTATTTAATGTGAAATGAATGACTCATCGGCTGCCAAACTCATAAATGTTCGTGCGAACTCTTCTTGTTTTAATTGGTCTGAGACCTGTAATTCAGGTGCATTTAATAAGCACCGATAGTGCAATGCGAGACAATCGTAATTGAGTATTTCACATTCTCGTAGATGTTGATAAGTCTTCTGTAACACCTTAGATTCACAGGTTGAATAACTTCTTCAATGCGATATAACTTCGTTCTTCAAGTTCGATCTTTGTCAGCACATGATCTCGTTCGTCTGAATTTTTCTGCCAAGGCAAGAATGCAGGGTTTACACTTTACTTGGTCTCTTTTTAACATTTCCGATAAAAAATATCCTTACTGATGCTGACTCCAACAAATGATCAATTTTGTTGGAAATAATATTCACTAATTGCGGCTCCTCTTCCATGTTGAACTTAGGAATTTTTGAGGTTTACGATTTCGCACATTAAAATTATTATGTTTGAAATAGATGGAACCTGATATCGTATTGTGATTTCGTTTCATACCACAATATCTTTAAGTATTCTTCTTCCATTTTCCGTTTACATCTTTAGTTTGTGGTAAATGGTAAAGTGACTTTTGGCCCACCCGGTAGTATAATATTAATAATTATACAGGACCTGTATGATGAGTGAGACTGTCGTTCATGAGCAGTGAGAGGACTGGGTGGAAAACCAGACTCAGAAGAATATAGTTGTGATCGAATGTTTTCGAATGTGATGGTTCATCAACTAGTATAGAAACACTACTAAGTAGTTAACATATTAGCATTTGAAATTTTCATCTTCGTTTGGTATCGATGGTTTCATTAATGTATATTGTTTTTATTTGCTAATTACAGTGTCAAATTTCTAGTAAACATTTTGAGCTTAATACTTATCGTATTCTTATAGAAATGAGCTGCTGAATTACAATGATGTATGTCATTTTTCTTTTTTATTAACAATAACTATTTCATGACTCATTTTGTCCAAGAAGAACGCATTGAAAATATTTAAATCAAACATTCAAACGTTGAATGAGCTTGTAGTAACCTGCTGATTCCATTGAGTGTTTACTTCAATATCACGATCAATAATAAAATTCATTTTACCAATTTTGAATTCCTGACACACATCTTTGCGACTCGCATCAAAGTAGTGATGTGAGTTAATGCTCAGTCTATTCTTTTTAAAGTTCAATAAAATGATTTAAATGAAAGATGTTATTTCACCCTGCCTCTCTTGCCATTCTTTGAAAGATCCTCTGTAGACTCTGAAAAAGGAGATAATTCAATTAGAGATAGACATTAATTATTCTGAAGAAAATAATAAACTCGACTAGAAGAAATGGAAACCATATTATTATTGTTATGTTACTGAATCTTTCTATCGTTATAGTTATCAATAATTCATTATTATTCACATGAATAATAAAAAAGTATATATAGTGTTACAAATTATTAGGAAAAAACTTGAATTTCTTAATATAAAATCCACCATCACTCTTATACCCTTCCTTAACGTTTACAAAAGGCAATATAATTTTGTCTGTAAATGATTATTTGAAGCAAATATGGTTTGTTTAGGAATTCTGTTCTAACTAAAGCAATTAATGAATTTGATTAAAAATAAATGTACTCAAAGGCATTTTAAAATTTTCAAGAGGTAATTAAAATTTCTACGTTGAGGTTATCATTCAATATAAAGCTACAGGAACAGGATGAGTAAGAACAACCTAGGACATTCAGGAATGTCACGACACTTTGGTTAAGTGACGTTGACCAAAAGTGATACATATAGTATGTGTGTGTCACAATATACTAATATAATTCGTTGATTAAAAGACATTGAAACCACTCCAAAAGTTCCAATATCATCCAAAACAAGTAAACAATCAGAAAACACGTTGCAAATTTGAAATCGTGAACAGGAAACCCTTAACAAAGAAAAAGTTTACCGTATGTTTCAGAACTAAAGGCCTTATCGATGATGTCAAAAAAAAAAAAGAATTATATACAAAGGACTAGAAAGTAAAATAAGAAAGTGGCTCCTTAAACGTGAAATTGAAACAATGACAAATTTTATAACACCCAGTCGGTTACATAGTCCACGGATACAGAAAAACTACCATGTTAAATATTAAAGAATAGAAAAGAACAGAATCATATGTGACTGCACTCGCGGATTGAAGATAAAAATGAAGAGGTGAAAATAATGTGGTTCTAGGTAAATTCCCCCGCGGAAAATTTTACCAATGGAAAGTTCCACCGCTAGAAAGTTCCACCACGGAATATTCCATCGCATAATACTGGATTTCATTTACAGACAAAAACTGATTTATAGGAAAATGTGTTTTTGATGGTTACAAAACCATCAACATTTCATTAGTTAAAAAGTTAAGAAATTATAAGAATATGCTATGTTAAGTCAAGACCTAAGTCCTAAGAGATAAGCTTAGGCGAACATACGAAATAATGGACAAATCCAACGATCTCTTAAATATGAATCAATTTAATTTATAATAAAATTTAAATCGTGTAAATTCAACAATAAAGTTCCGCTGCACCAGTGATCAACAATTTAGATTTCGTATGATTGTCCTTTAAACATATATATGTTGAAACTGAAATTAAGGATATTATTTTGTTGCATAAATTTTATTTTATATATATTATCTATCGCCCAGGTTTTTAAATGTACCAGTATATATTTTGAATTAAATCAGTGACGATAAATGGTGGAATTTAAAAAAAAGGAGACGAATTGAAATAAAATGCTTAATTATTATCGATGTATTTTAATAAAGAAAAGAAATAGAAAAATTACGAAGCTGATATTTTCTGAAACTGTTCAACTAAATTTTAAACATAGGGTTAAGCAGGAAAATTGCGGTGCCTGAAAAAATAACTTCGACCTGAAAAAACATACAGCAGGATTATGGTGCTAGGACAATTGCCACCAGCAGAAAATTGCCACCCGCGGACAATTGCCACCCGCGGACAATTGCCACCCGCAGATAATTGCCACCCAAATATTTATTATCAGCCATCAGGCCTCTTAACTGAAATAGTGATAAAATATGTATATTATTTTTGTACGATTTATTATTAATTGTATACATCATAAGATTAAAAGTTTCATTTCATATTTAATATTTTTTTATAAAATTAATTATTCATATAGTTGATATAATAAATTAAATGTTGTTTTTATACGAATTATTTCCATTATTCAATTGATCATGTCCTTAGTAAATTAAAAATATCTTCCTCTATCAATACTATTATTAGTAAACAAATATCCATATTCTAGGATATCTATGAGTTGAGATGCTCATTGGCATATAAACAGTCATCCCGTACAGACCTATGTGATAAGTTAGTGCAGTTTCAAATTAACTAATAATATGTGAAAAAGTTAATTAATTTAAAAAGTAATATAATTTACAAGTTAAGAATCCTGACAATATAATTAGGGTTGTGACAATATGTTTTTAAAATCGTAAATCCTGAAAATGTTATAGACGAAGGGAATTAAACAGTTTTGAATCGTTCTAAAGAAGTGGTATAATATATTCAATAACATAAGATTAGAAAAATATAAAATTTGAAAAAAAGCACATTCAGAAACCGAATTATAATATTTTTTTATCTTAAAATGTATATAATTAACATTTTATCGTACAACAATAATATACATATCTTATCACCATTTTTAAAGCCAAGAGGCCTGATATTAATTATTTGGGTGGCAATTGTCCGTGGGTGGCAATTTTCCGGGTGGCAATTGTCCGGGGGTGGCAATCGTCCGGTCACGAGGATTATAGAGACTAAATAAATTTACATTAAAAACACGTTTGCCATATTACTGCTCAATATTAAGACTTTCAGTAATGAATTTATCTACCGAAATTTATTTTTTGTATCTAATATTAAAATCTGAACTTTAGTGTTTCAGTTACTAAATTCAAGAAGCTAAATTTAGCATTGTTATATTCTGTCAAGAATAACAATTTGAATATTTATAAAGCCTATAAAATGGGTGTGCAAACGTTTCACCGACAGACGTATCGTCGACAGACATTTTGTCGAAAAGACGTTTCGTCGACAAGACGTTTTGTCGACAAAATTTTCGTAAAGTGGATGTTATCCCATTGTTATTTTATAAAACATGTACTGAAAGATTAATATGTATTAAATTACAAAATAGAATAATGGTAAGAGTAAAATTATTAAACATATTTCCAATCGTTTTCCTACTTTAATACTAGACCAAATCTACTCAATAATAACAAATAATTTAAAAATAATTAATAATTTTGTATCGAGTTACGTTTGTGATTTTTAAAATTTAAAACAATTTTCCTCTCAATAATTTACGTTTCATAAAAATACATAAGATTAATATCTTCGGATTTTTCATTGACAAATCATTTTCAGATGGTAAATGCCCACAGTTCGACTACTACGAGTGTTCGGGTAAATGAATGGTAATTCTAGATTGAATATCAAGATTTTATTCTAAAAATTTCCATTGAATGTTTATTGATATTTTAGGTTATTGTTTTACCAAACAGTGATTCTTTGAAGGCAGTAGTTGGCTTAAAATAGAAAAAGTTCAGAGTTATCGAACGATATTACATCTTCGAATTTCGATCATGTAAGTAAAAATAATATTAAGAATCCTCTCCAGGCTTCAAGAAAAATATGAGATTATTACATAATATTGTAGAACTAATATTTTTTCATTAATATTGTCTAAGTACTCCAAAAGACACCTTTACTCGAGCCATCACCTTTAAGATACTAATAGCAGTTATGACACAGGGCTTTTCATAGATAATAAATAAATTTAAGAATGCTCTTTGTGTGTGAATTTAATCATTTAGTTTTCAATTATTTCATTATTTGGAAGCATATATTTTTTGAGTTTTGTCTTGCATATACAATTTTTCAAATTAATTTAAAATAATTTGGTATATATTATTGAGTAGTTTTGGTCTAGTATTAAAGTAGAAAAATGATTGAAATATATTTAATAATTTTCCTCCTTACCATTATTCTATTTTGTAATTTGATACATATTAATCTTTCAGTACATGTTTTATAGAAAAAAACAATGGGATAACATCCACTTTACGAAAATTTGTCTACGAAACGTCCTGTCGACGAAACGTCTTATCAACGAAAAATCTTGCAACAAAAAGTCTGTTAACCATAAAATGTATTAATTAATTATTTTATAATTAGAAGGAAAATTTGTCCATTTATAATTATAAATTGCCTAGACTTAAAAATACATTTCAAAGTAAACTGTTCATTTATACTGTTAGTTCAATTTTTTTCCAAAATGGTGGAATCTTCCATTGTGGAATTTTCCACATCTGGCATTTAACGCCGGTAGAATCTTCCAAGGTGGAATCTTCCTGGTGGAACTTTCCGTGGTGGAATTTACCGGCCACGAATAATGTATAGCATGAAACCCGCTCCCGAACCTCTTTCCCATTTACCTCATGCAACTTGAAGATTTATCCCTTCGAAGCTAATTGGATATTTAGTTAATACATATAGGTTAATATTACTACTTATAGAATCCAATGGATGTTATTATATTTCCTAATTTTCCAATTTTGTATTGTCTGCACTTGTTTGATCAACCACTAAGAAAAATAACTTTGAAAGTGGTCCATATCGATCTCCTTATGGTCAATAAAATTTTTAATCTTCTTGTTTTTAATGGAAATAAATAAAATACCCAGAAGGGTCAAAAGGGTTCGATTATTGCTAAGAAGCAAAGGTCGCTGATAGGTAAATATCTTACAGAGGGTCTACAAGACAGAAAATTTGGGCAACTTGATTTAAGAGGACTTGTCTTAAAGATAATTTTTTCTAAAGAAAGCAATCATTTTTGAAAAAATATAAATGAATGTAAATAAACCCTAGCCATACCTGACATCTTCATAGCCAGCTCCGAGCAAAGCCATCTGCGCCGTCTTGGCTCTTATTCCTGCCAGACACATAGTAACCAAAGGAGAAGAGAGAGAAGGTTTTGAATGTCCTATTCTTGCTTCAAACAGTGGAGGAGGTAAGGACATCAGATCACCAAATTCAGGCACTGGAAGAAAATATATTCAAGTCTGAATCTACATAGTAAATATCTCTGAAGGCCTGAAATCATCTCACTTCATTGGAAATTTTACATGCGTGGAGATGTGGAGCAGTTTATAGTACTGAAGAATATATTCAACTCATCTTACTAAAATATAGAATTTTTTAAACTACAGAGTAGAAAGTAAGTGAAAGTCAATCCCTCACATGGCAGTACGATAGCTCCTGGAAGAACTCCTGTCGCCTTCACTTCTTGAATGCTTCTGACATCTATCAGCGTAATTTCTTTAGCAATTAATTTCTGAGACAGTTCTTCGTAAGATATGTCTGAAATATGAAAACGAGTTTATTCCAATGGGGTTAACTAATAATTGGTCGTATCTTGTAAACAATCCAATGACACTAACTGAATATAACAGTTATACGTGTGTAAATAATTAGAATCGATCTATTTTGACTTTTGTCACCGCTTCAATCCTTTTCATTACCCTTAGCTTTGACTCACTATTTCCCAAAATCTGATAAAATGGTTTCTGGATAACGAAAAATCGCCCTACTAATTATCAGAAAATTCGGTAGAATGCGTTTTTTGAGATATGCCAATAACAAGTTTATACATACAAATAAATATATATTGCCGATCCAAATATAACCTTTTGCAATTTTGTCCAGGTAACAACGAAATGAGTTTCATTGGTTCATAGAATATTATTCATTCCTCTTTTATGTTTACAAAACAACACTATCTGATTATTAAAGGGAAGTAGATATATGAACTCACCTTCATGTTCTTTCAATAGCTTAAAACCAGTAGAAATGCCTGCCTTCCTCAGGAGTTCTTGAGACGGTATGATATTAGATCTAAATAATTTCAAAGATTGTGCAAACATGATGGTATATTATAATTTAGAAAGTATGTAAATCTGATTCTGAAAGAATTAAAAAATAATATTATCGAAAAATAATGTGTAATCATTTTAAAACTTGGATTTCAATCAGAACGAATTAAATAAATATTATATGATCATACCAAAGCTTTGTGAATCTTAAATCATATCTTCAAAATTTAAAATTTAAATTTATGTTCCCACGTAACGGCTATAATTAATGGTAGAATCAAAATTAAATATCTGACGATATATTTTAATCACATTTAATGTAAACAAATTGTTCATTTAACAATTGATTAACTAGAAAACTAATAATCCCTTAAAAATTCTAATCTTGATAACATTTCGCAGCTAATTAATACATGTCATTAATCAATTGCAGTACACACAACCGCAAGAATATCTCCAACACGAGATCGTTCAGAGGAAAACCGAATTTTTATGTTGAGTAGCTCAAAAGACACTTGATTTATCATCCACCACTGATCATAATTTGTATTAAAGAGGATGCAAAATTTAGACTGTAAAAAGGCCAATCTGCTGTCTTGTGGAGTCTATATCATTTTGTGACCACCATGTTTGCGATATATTATGTTCTTGAAAAATTCGGTCTCAGAAAACTCGGTCTCGGAAAATTTGTTCTCATTTTATATTGATGTTATTGAAAAACAATAAGTAATTGGAAAAGTTCACATTATGAGTATTAAAATGTGTAGTGTATTTATTAAAAGCGGATAGTTTTGTCGTTTTGCCTCTGGTAAATGAACACAATTAAAAGACTAAAAAGAGTATATTATTTAGCATTGACTTTCAGAACATTTGAAGGCAAAAATATTGAACAACATTCGTGTCTCATTGCAATAGAAAGAGCTCTTCTGCACCGTTTCGATGTGGAAAATTTGGTCTTGGAATGAAAAATTCTCAGTCAACGGACTCAAGCATGCTTGCCAAAGGTTCAATTATGAGCAGTATAGCGTTAATACTTTCATTTTATTTATTAAGAAATTGAATACCCCAGAAACCCATGTCAGGTCATTGCACATTGATGGGGTAGGTCAAAAGATAACGTTTTTGATATTACTTATAGAATAGTAATATAAAGTTGATATGACAAGTAAAGGTACGTGTAGTGATTTTTGAATGAATTCTGACATGATTAACAGTTGCCTCCAAGCGAATCAAATTTCAAATAAGCGAGATTGGTGGTAATTTTTAATACATTTTAGCAACAAAATCATAAACTGCAATTTATTATCATTTAGAATAGGAAGATAGCTTGAGAAGAACATATTTTGGTGTCTGTGCCGGAAAAACAGACAGATGCGACAATATTTACAGTTGCCCTCTCCACTTCACATTGTTAATTGTTCGAATTTAGGCACCGCTGGAAACTGTAGTCAGTGTAGTGCTTCACACTTAAGCCCGTATTACACTGTGGCGCTCGCCATAGCGGTGTTGTCTCTCTCTACAGATATGGCGCTCACCATTCTCAAAATTGCTATTACACTAGACGAGTCAATATGGCGGTGATCGTGCATTGAGATTTAGGGAAAATTGAAAAAGGTTTTGTAAAGTTTGGATTATAAAAATCTTTAAAAGCATATAAAATTAAAAATATGCTATCAAATTTCATGGGGTTTGCAGTAAAATGATAAAAAAACATTAGCCTCGTTGATTTAATCAATAAAAATATTTGCTTGGAGGGGACCTTTAAATAACTTTTAAAATGAAACAAAATACTTTTTCCACTACTTCAAATCTCTTTAGCAGGCTTCAGTGACAATTTCATCACCTCTAAAACGGTGGCGGTGTTGGTTCTATCGCCCAGTGAGCGATCACAATTTCGTGGAGCTCCCCAAGACATTTTTCGCTATTAGAGAGAAAAGGGGCGGAGTTAGAGAGAAAAATAACAAAACTGTGGCGACCGCCATCGCGAGCGCCACAGTGTAATACGGGCTTTAGGAATGTCTGGTGCTCAATGAAGAACATAATAAGGAGTATTATATGCAATTAATTGAGAGAAAATATTAATAATTGATAAATTAATCTACACATCAATATTTGGGATACTTGGTAACTCAAAAAAGTTGACAAAGCGAATTGCATGGGTTATTATGAAATTCCTAAATTCCAAGTAAATTCGAAATTTTTGAAATATGAAAATGTTAATAAATGCTTTTATAAAATTAAATCAATACAATTCAGAGTCATTTTGAAAATATAATTACTTCTATATAATACAATAACAGCATGATTGCTAATTATTATTAAAAAAATATTATTAATAAATAATAAAATAGAGTGGGCCCCTATTTTTGGTCCACCCTATTACACAATCGTGAAGTGTGCAGTACAACCAACTAGCGATTAAAAAAAACTACATTACTGACATTTATGTTGAGAGATTCAAAGTAATCTTCATTTATTTCTTTTAATCTTTTTTGAGTTTTCAAAGTAATCTTCATATACAGGGTAACAATTAAATACGGTAGAAAAGTAAACCAGTGTAACTTCAACAATTTTATTGTCACAATAAGCAAAAACATATCACTATAAAGCTGACAAGTTGTAGTTTTATAAGTGAGTTTCAGTTTTGAAAATAGATATCTTCAGATCCCTCTGCACTGCCCAAGGTAACATGACAATAGGACATAAGCCCCCAGGTCAAGAGCCCCTGTTTTTAATCCTTATTTACCTATATTATCTAATCCTTATTGACACTTTTGTAATGTATTACTGATTAAACATAAAATATGTGTATATCGGGGGGCGTGACGGTCCCCGAACCCCCCTGCCAGGTTATTAAACAATCATGAAGTGTGTAGTACAACAAACTAGCGGATACATCAAACTTGTTTAAATTATGAAATCTCAGTTAACCCTATCTAAGTAGATCTTCATTTGCTTAACTAGGTAAATAAGGATTAAAAAACAGGGGGGAGGATGGGCTCGTAACTGGGGGGCCTATGTCCCAGGGGGGCTCATGACCGGAAGGGCTTAAGTCCGGGGGGGCTCATGACGGTACCATGACCAACCCTAGCCTCCCCCCCCCCTCCCTCATACCCAAGTGTTGAAACGCAAATGGTTGAGGTAGGTTAGCTGTGTGTGTGTGTAATCAAGAACCTTCATAGCTAGAGGTTTTTGTTATTCTATATTCAGTACCTAGGTATAATAGTCCTAAATAGAAGAAATAGTTTAAAAACAAGCATAATTAGAATAATAAACTAAGGAGTACCTTCCTAGGGTCACACAGGTAAATTGCGGTCCTTTAATTTCAAATTGCAGCCCTATTAAGAAAGTCTCAAAATCCTTCTGAAAGTAATTTATATTGAATTTTTTAATATCATAATAAGCTCAATTTGAGCTATATTTTAATTGTTTCAAGAGTGATTTGAAGTTTCCACGATGTTACAATGTTCCTATCATTGTAAATAAATAAATAAATAGTCAAAGTGTTGCAATTTTCCTACTTGACCCTAGTTAGTCACCCCTTGTTAGGTATCACTGTGCTATAGGTAATTAATTTACTACATAACTACCTACTTATCTATACCTAGGGTTACGCAGGTAAATTGCGGCCCTTTAATTTTTAATTGCAGCCCTCTCAAGAGTCTCTAAAACATTCTGAACCGAAATTACATTAAAATGGCATAGCTATCAGAAGAACAGCAGTGCATCCTATAATTTATTAATTTAAGTTTTTAACATGTGCTTTTAAGCTGTGATGTTTCTGTTGTTAGAGGCCGCAGTTTGTTAGTGTGCCGCAATTTACCTGTTTGACCCTAGATAAACTACATAACTACTTACCTACCTATACTAGTGTGGGAAATTGGACTGTTAAATACGGGTTTAAATTACAATTATCTGAATTTAAAACTCGATATATTGCCTAACTTAGTAATTGTAACGGCTAGAGTAAAGTAAAGAAAAGTAAGTTGAACTGTAAAATAAACAATAGGAGGTAACTGTTTTAATTACGGGTGTAGGTCATAAGCCCCCCCCCCCCCCCCGATCATGAGCCCCCTCTCCCGGTTATGAGCCCCCCACCCTCGGTCATGAGCCTCTCCCCTTTAATTACACCCTTGTTCGAAATTTTATTTAATCTAAATAGGTACTAGGGTAAGTTCTGAGTTGTCGGACAGTTCCATATTTTCGATCATTAAGAATAAAGTATAGCTACAATAACTAGAATTTAACTATAATTCTGTAGCTATTTCGTCGACAAACCGTGCTTTGATCTTCAAACGCTCAATTGGGTCACCCGTTGTTTCTGATAAGAAAAAGAACATAGGTGAACATGTGAAACTCTGTGTATGCTACTTCAGTAATCTTCGGGTAGGCATAACGTAAACATCAAATGGTGTCTGCTCGGTTGTACAGTTTTCTGTTTTTAGTACCTACTGATTGGTAGTTTCGAATCTTCAGTAAAAGATGAGTGCCCTTTTAATTTTATTTATTTATTAATAAATGTTTTTCTCTTGTGTTTTAGATATTAATAAGTGATAATAATTTTGTTATAATGAGTGAATCTATAAGTGACCAATCGAACAATTCATTAGAACCTGATCCTGTTACCTTATCCAGCATCCATTCTTTTTTAAAAGAAATCTCTGATGAAAATAAAGCCAAAAATAAGTCATTAGATGATTTGGTTAAAAGAGTTTCAAAAATCGAAAATGAACGAAGTTCAGGAAAGAGGAAGGTTACCATTGATTCGTGTTCTAGTAAAAGCCAACCAACTAAAAAGCCTTGCATTTCGGAAGAATCCGACACTAGTAGAGAAGATAATTACGTCACAGGCCCTAACCAATTGATTTCCATTTTAGATACTGGTGTTGAAGAATTCATAAGTGAAATTCCTTCATCTTCGGCTGAATTTAGTCAGCCTGATATCTCTTACAACCCAGTAATTTCTAGTGGTACTATTGTAAGCCCGCAATTAAATCACGGGTCTCGTAACGCCATCCCTACTTCGCGTAGTGGAGCCAGTTCTAGAGCCCGTTGTGAGCAGTCTCAGCATGGTATCCCTATTGTTCATAGTGGAGTAAATGCAGGAGCTTTTCAAGTTCAGAGTCCTCAGCTCGAACATGTTTTCCCGTCTATAAATGAAGGTGTTACAAATAATGCCAATGAATTCTATGTCGAAAGGGATAATGATTATGAAGGTTTTCTGGTGGAAGAATCCCTTCAACCTGAAGAGTCTAATGTTGTAATATCTAATGATAACTCTTTGCCTGTAATTAGCTCTGCTAATAAAACTAATTGGTCTCCTGGTGAAGAAGTCATACAGTGGTACGCTAATGTGGCCGATATTGATCTCACTGATGATCAAATTAAGACTATTTCCGAAAGGTATCAACCTAAGCCAGATGTCTCTCATCATTTCGAGCCGCCTCATCTTCCCTCTCCCCTTTGGCATAAATGCAAATCTAATGCCCAAGATGCTTTCAAGCAGAGGTCCTTACATAGAATCCAACAACTTTCTTGTGCTGCCATCAAACCTTTGATTGATGTGTTGGATTCTATGGAAGCCAATGATCCTAACAGGGAAAAAATTGCCGCTTCTATTCAGCTTACTTGTTCAGCAAATCTGCGTACAAGCAGATTAAGAAGGGCTCTAACGGCTAGGTTCATCAAACAAGACTTGAAGCAGAATCTTTTCTCGCAACCGGTTACCCATTTGGATCTATTTGGCTCTGAATTTCATACTGCTGCTGAAAATGCCAACAAATCACAAGCCACTATCCAAAAGGTTGTCCCATCGGGCAGTGAGAGATACTTTCAAGGTACCCAAAACAGGTCAACAATGAGTATGAACCAACAAAGTTCTAACTTTCAGCGGTTCAATACTAACCAAGCGGGTCCTAGTTCTGGCACTTTTGGGTTTGTAAGGCGCCAAACAAGCTAGAGTCAGCCCTTTCAGTACAACCAGAGATATGGTTCCTCTAGAGGAAAGCCCTCCTTCAGCAGAAGGGGAAGAGGCTTCTCAAATTAAGAGAGCCGGAAACATTTCCAGGTATTTACAGAATTGGTCTAATATCACTTGCAATAGTTTCATCCTTAACATTATCAGAGATGGATACAAAATTCAATTCACAGACAATCCTGTTCTACCAGATCCAGCTATTTCTAATCCTAAGTCAGATGAAAAAATTTCATCCCTCAAATGTGAAATAGAGAAACATTTACTCGCTAAAGCAATTTCAAAAGTTAATCCCTGTCCTTCTCAGTTACTTTCTAGAGTTTTCACAGTCAAAAAAGCTAACGGTAACAATCGAATGATAATAGATTTGTCTCAAATAAATAAGCAAATTATTGATGTCCATTTCAAAATGGACACTCAAGATACCATTAAAGATATCTTATCTCCAGGGGATTATATGGCTTCAATAGACCTTACTGATGCATTCTTTTCATTTCCTATACATGACAATAGTAAAAAATTTCTTTGCTTTGAATATGATTCTCAAAGATATCAATTCAATGTTCTGCCATTTGGCATGAAATCATCTCCTAGAATTTTCACTAAAGTTCTCAAACCGGTCATTAATTTTCTAAGAAATCAAGGAATCAAAATTCTTGCTTATCTAGATGATATTTTTATTTGTGCCTCTTCTTTCAGTAAGTTAGAATATCAAGTACATCAGACATTAAAACTACTTCTGAGTCTTGGGTTTCACCCTAATTACAAGAAATCCAGTCTTGTTCCTTCACAGGAAATCAAACATTTAGGTTTTATTTGGAACACAGATGTGATGAAACTTTCCCTTCCAAAGGAGAAATTAGATAAAGCCAATAAATTAGCCAATTCCTTAATTCAAAATAAATCAACTCTTAGAGACTTATCATCTTTCATTGGATTGATCAATAGTTTTTGCCCAGCCTTGAGATAACCCCAGAGGGCGTCCATCACATTGGTGTTTGCATCACTACAGCCTTCCCTCATGCTCCATTATACTTTAGAAATCTTCAATTTCTCCTCAATCAGTATATTAAAACCTCCAACTGTTGGGACTTGCAGATCACTATTGATCAATCTTCTAAAGCTGAACTGATCTGGTGGAAAGATTTTGAATCTTCTGTGCCATCAGCTCCAATTCATAAACTTTCTCCTGTGAAATAACTCTTTTCTCAGATGCTTCTCTTTCTGGTTGGGGTGGTTTCATCTCTTCTGGTGAAAATGTCTCTGGCACTTGGTGTATAGATGAGAAACAACAAAACATTAATTTTTTAGAGTTGAAAGCCATTAAACTATGTATTCTATCTTTTCTTCCTTTTCTCAAAAATAGAGTCCTTCAAATTTGCTCTGATAATTTCACATCTGTATCATTTATTAATAAGAAAGGTGGCACCCATTCAAAACCCCTTTACCAACTTGCTTTAGAGATTTGGTCTATTTTAATTGAGAATAATATTTCATGTGAAGCTATTCATATACCAGGAACTGAAAATACTATTGCTGATAAATTTTCTAGAGACTCTTCATTTTCTCATGAATATAGCTTGAATTCAGATGCCTTTAAAACCATTATTAATATAATTGCTTTCCTTCCTGAAATAGACTTGTTTGCCTCAAGAACAAATGCAAAATTGTCCAAATATGCCTCCTGGAGATTTGATCCTTATTCATTATTTATCAATGCTTTCTCTGTCAAATGGTTAAATAATATTTATTTATTACCTCCAATTAACTTAATCTCTAAATGTGTTCAAAAAATTGTAAAAGATGAAGTTATTAATGCCCTTTTGATAACACCTGCTTGGCCTGGCCTTGCTTCTTTACCTGTTATTTTGTCTATGCTAATAGATTCCCCCATTTTCATTCCATGCAATTTCCTTGAAGGCCATCTTCCAACGAGACATCAATTCAACTTGATGGCCTGGAGCATTACAGGCAATCTTGCCTTAGCAGAGGAATTTCTGAGGAAACCTCAAATTGTCTCCTCAAGAGTATCTCCAAGAATACTCTCCTTTCCTATGGGAAAGACTGGAGAAAATTTTATATGTTTGTTAGAGAAAGACCATTAAAATCAAAGTATTTTACATAGCTGCCTGTAAAGAGCCTGCTAAATTATCTCTTTGAATTGCATCCTGCCTCTGATCTTTCTCTCAAGTCCCTGACTTTGAAGACTCTTGCCTTACTAGCACTCACCTCCTCAGACAGAGGGCAGACTATCCACCTGATGGATATTGAGAAAAATACTTTTGCAGAAGACTGCTTACAATTCGTCATACTTTACAGACTAAAGACTACTAAGAGAGTACTAAAACCAAAAGTCATAAATTGTCATTCATGTGATATTCCCTCTCTCAATGTGTGTGACTATGTCTTAAGTTATATGAATCGCACGTTGGGCATAAGAGCCAAGTCTGTGAAAGAGGGAAAGACGAAACCAACTCAGCTCTTCTTATCATGGGATACTAAGAGAGCAGTTACCCGGCAGACTTTAGCTCGTTGGTTGAAAACCACTTTAAAGATGGCAGGTATTGATACTGATCAGTTTACTGCCACTCGTTTAGAGGTGCTTCCCTATCAAATGCCTATCAACTTGGTGCCAATATAAACCAGATTGTGTCAGCCGGATCATGGACAAATACTGAGATATTCAGGAAAAACACTATCTGGCACCTGAAAATGACTCTCCTGTGTGCAAAATAATCTTAGATTACTTTAGTAGAGGGTAAGAATATCAATTTCTTAAAAATGGATATTTTTTAAATACCGGTGGTATTTGTTAATTTTATTTTTTAGGATGTTATTATTGTTTAAAATCTTAATTTCAGTAGCTATGTTAATAGAGTTTGATTTCTATCTCTGGAATCGAATCACGGTTTGTCGACGAAATAGCTACAGAATTTAAAGATTACACTAGAATTACTTACCTTTGAAGTGTAATCTTAATTCTGGAGTTGTCGTCGACAAACCATTAGTTTAATTCCCTTCCCACCTCCCAAATCAAACCCAAGACCCTCAGATTACTGAAGTAGCATACACAGAGATTCACCTGTTCACCTATGTTCTTTTTCTTATCAGAAACAACGGGCGACCCAATTGAGCGTTTGAAGATCAAAGCACGGTTTGTCGACGACAACTCCAGAATTAAGATTACACTTCAAAGGTAAGTAATTCTAGTGTAATCTTTAAATTATAAACTAAACTCTATGATAGAAAATGTTGAACCGACCAATAACTCGAAATTCACCCTAGTTTGAGCGAAACCTACTCTATTTATTGTTAATTATATTTTTCAAAAAATCATAATGGTATTAGAACCTAGGGTTCTATTAAAGAATACATCTCCCTTATTTTTTATTTGGTGCTATATAATCTACGATAATTTCATATACCAAGACAGATTTAAATTTTAAACATGTACATATTATCCTTTAATTCCTGTTCAATCTTTTAATTCTGAAATATAAACTTTTTGATTTGAAGCTCCCGGTGATCATTGCTGTTCTGATTATTATCTAACTATAACTAATATCATTATATTAACTATTTATTCACTTACAGAAATGAATCCTTTGGACATATGTTCCTCCAGTGAAGAGTTACAACAACAAAAACTACGTAAATAGAATGAGAGAGACAGTTTTTTCCTATGAAGAAGAGTCCAGACCAGGTTCTGTAGATCCCTTCCTAATTTTACCATGAAGTCGAACTCTACAGCTATATTCATAAAGCTTGAAAATTAAATCAGAATTTTATTAAGAAATCTGGTAAGCTCATAGGCTTTGTGAAAGTTTTCTCTCAATCTTCGTTATTTAGCTACATTAAATGATAGTTATTATGTTTAATATTTATTCAATTACGTTATCATTAATGCATATATTTAAATAAAGTGATCTCTTTACCACAAGTTTGTTTACCCCACTCACTATAATATGTAGTCTATATAAACCTAGTAAGCAACTAATCATCCAAAATAATAATTATTGCGATACGGAACTCCTTTGGATGCTCCATTTGTATCCTAACGAACAGTACCGATCATCCCTATCACATCCTCTCTGAACATTACAAATCCTTCGCGGAATACCGGGTTAACTCCTAAGAGGAGTTCCTCCGCACTTTACAAAAACGGAACACCTCTCTAACTCCGAACCTGACAAACAGGGGATGTGCGATGAGGAATTCCACGGGAGGTACTCCGGACATAAAATTATTGTGGCTTGGGGCCCAAGTAACAATTAATGTCCGGAGTACATCCCGTGGAATTCCTCATCGCACATCCCCTGCGGAGTTCGAGAGGTGTTCCGTTTTTGTAAAGTGCGGAAGAACTCCTCTCAGGAACTAACCTGATGCTCCGCGGAGGATACGTAATGTTCAGGGTGGATGTGATAGGGATGTTCGGTACTGCTTTATAGGATTTAAATGGAACATCCAGAGGTGCTCCGTATCGCAATAATTATTAGTTTGGATGGTCTTTTGCATACTATGCTTTATAGACTACATATGATAGTGATTATGATAATGGAAGTTGTGGTAAACAGAGATCACTTTATTTAAATAAACTCATGAATGTTAACGTAATTGAATAAATATTATATATGTTAACAATCATTTAATGTAGTAGCTAAATAACGAGGACTGAGAGTAATATTTTACAATGCTTAAGAACATACCAGATTTCTGAATAAATTTCTGAATTTTTTTTCAAGCTTATTGAATACAGCTATATTCCTATCCGATTGATTTCGAGATTTTGACTATGGTGATATTTACCGCAACAGCCCCATATCAATGCAAAATCTGATGAACAAAATGTCGGCAGAAATTCAAGACATTAATGTGACACTCTCCGCGTTGTAATGCAGGCAGCGCGGAGCTTAAGAAAATGCAAGAATGTTTGAAGGCAGAGGGAGCCCATCTTAAGATCTCTATTTTCAAAACTGATGCGTACTCATAAAACTCATAAAGGTTTTTTTTTTCTGCTGTATTTAATTGTTACCCTGCATTTATATAAATAAATGAAGATTATTATTAAACTCTCATCATTAATTAATGGCCGTTATCGTTATTTTGTTGTACGGCACACTTCATGGTTATTTTAGAATCTGGCAGAAAGGTGGATGGGGCGACATGCTCTCTGATAATTTTATTTATACTCCAGACAGAGTTACGAGTCAGAAAACTCCGAACCCATAATTTCAAATCTCATATAAGTAAATGTTAAAACATGGCAAAAATTACTAATGTCACGTATCATTTCACAACGGTTGATGATGTTATCTTTTATATATTTCACAGTCCAGTTAGGAAGTTAATAGTAATGTATATATTCTTGGATGTAAAGAAACTTCAGATTTATGTCATTCTTTATCTATTATAAAACTCTGAACATTAAACACAACACTATTCTAAACTCTGAACAGAATATTTTTAAATAATACATCCTCAAGTGACAGGACTAATTAAATACTTTGTTCATTAATTAATTTTTACTAGAGGATTTTTTATTACAATCTTTTTTAATGAGAAATATTCTATCGTTTTGCAGAAATGACTTGAATATTGCCTTTTTGGTTTGCATAATCAGTCATTGCTGTTTTCATTCTTATTTCCGAATCAAGTTTTGATCAGAGTGTGCTGCATCTGTAATATATAATATGATATTACTAAATCATTGATATACGTTATTATATTGCTTTCATTAACTATTAGTAAACAAGGCAGTTTATTCAACAAATATTCAAAACTGAAATCATCTTTGATTATTCATAAATTTCATATAATTATCATTTAGAGTGAGTGAATTGATGTTCTCTTATATGTACGAATAGTTACCGAAAATACAATGGCGTTAGTCAAAAAATATAACTGAAGCTATAATTTAAATTATAAATCAGCTATATAGATAAAACTAAAAAACTACTTCATTAGATTATAAAAATAATTGTAAACCAGAGAGTAAAAAGTCTTTATTTCAAGTTTCCAATTGTTGGTCAGTGTGAATATTCAGCAATTGACTTGTAACTTTCTTACGTTTCGAATTTTCAGGAGAGGAGAAAGAAACTCCCAGTTTTTCTATATACCTTAGACAGTTCCACGATACAATTACATGAGTTTATAATTAGATGAAAATCTTAGTTTAAATAAAATTTGGTATTCTTGTTTTTAATTAATTACCTTTTTTTATTGAAGCCATTCCACGAAGAAGTTATCTTCATAATTTCATTTATGAGGAGGTTTCTTGAATGTGAATGAACAGTACCACCTGTATAGTAGTAGTACGAAAATATTACTATTGTACAGGTGGTACGGATCACTGAGAGGTTTGAAAATATAGTTTTTCTTTAATTAAAATAAGAAATTTCCCTTGTCGGCAGCATCTGTAATATAGAATATGTTATAATTAAATAGTTCATTGGAATAAATCAAGGATATGATGGATTATATTACTTCCATATATTTATCTATTGGTATAAAAAGCAGCTCTCCATCAAATATTTTAATGTCCAATTAAATATTTTGAAACAAAGAAATATAAATAAACTATTATTTATTACTGAAAGTATCTTTGATTATTCATAGATTTCAAATAATTATTAATAAGTGACAGAATTGATTTCCTCATATATGAAATACGATGGCGTTAATATAAAATATAATTGAAGCTATAATATAAATTTAAATGATGAGTATCTGGAAGTAATGAAGCTATATAGATATTACGAAAAAACTACTACATTAAATTATAAAAATAACTGAAATTATATACCTAGTACTAGTTTACATAAATTTGATACATTTGTTAAATTAAATAATTACCTTTTTAATTGGAGCCATTCCATGAAGAAGCCATTTTGATAACTTCATTTATGGGGACATTTCTTGAATGTGAATGATCAGTACCACCTGTATAATAGTAGTACGAAAATATTACTATTGTACAGGTGGTACGGATCACTGTGATTTTTTAATATAGTGTTTGCTTAAAAATAAGAAACGCCCATTTATTGATGGTTATTCAATAATGGTGTCATTCTTATTTAAGAATACACTTTTGATCAGAGTCAGCAGCATCTGTAATATAGAATAGTTTATTACTAAATAGTATATAAGAATAAATCATGGATATAATATATTATATTGCTTTCATATATTTACAGATTAGTAAGCAAGGCAGTTTTTCAACAAATATTTAAAACTTAAAGCATCTTTGATTATTCATAAATTTCAGATACTTAAAGTGAGTGAATTTATGTTTTCTTATATGTACGAATAGTTACCAAAAATACGATGGCGTATGTCAAAAAATATAATTGAAGCTATAATTGAAATGATAAATGAGGATCGAGAAGTAATGCAGCAATATAGATAAAACGAAAAAACACTTTCATTAGATTATAAAAATAATTGAAAAACAGATAGTAAAATAGTCACTCGAGATTAATTATTAAGTTGTTGGTCAGTATAAATAATCAGTTCGTCAACTATCTTAGATGCAACGTTTCACATTTGCAAAGGAGTAGAAGAAAACCCTTTTCTTTTATATACCTTAAACACTATTAGACAGTTCATCAATAAAATCACGGAAGCTTATAATTAGTTGATTTAATTACCTTTTTAAATGGAGCCATTCAACGAAGAAGTTATCTTCATAATTTCATTTATGAGGAGGTTTCTTGAATGTGAATGAACAGTACCACCTGTATAATAGTAGTACGAAAATATCACTATTGTACAGGTGGTACGAATCACTGTGATTTTAAGATAATGTTTGCTTAAAAATAGGAAACACCCATTTCTTGACGGTCATACCATTAAGTTTGATTTTTTTTATTTGATTTTTTTTTTATCAGAGGCGGCGGCATCTGTAATTTAGAATAGTTTATTACTAAATAGTTCATTGATTAAATCATGGATATAATGGGTTCTATTACTTTCATATATTTATATATTTGTAAGTATTTTATTTATTTATATTTCACACTTTTACAAAAAAATCATTTAAAAACACAATACACAGTTCAAGTACTTGTACAGTGTTGGTTCCTAAAAGAAATAAAATCTTACAGAACCTAAAGATTACCAAAACTAAAATTTCATTATAAAGTTCTAGATTAAAAAATGATACAGTAAAATATAGAAAAGCCCACGATGCTGATTAAAAAAGAAACTATTCAACGACATAGTTATCCTTGCAATATTTAAGTAGAGCAGTTATTCATAAAATAATTTAATTCCTTATCAATTATTTTGAAGCAAAGGAGTGATCTTGTTGACTTTATATGAATATTATTACCACATGGGCAATAACATACTATGATTACTTTCTTACCTTTTTTGTGAAATGGGCTTCTCCTACAATACTTGAACTGTGAAGCAAGTATTCTATTTTCAAAATCATATAACATTTCTTCTTCTTGTTATTTTAAAGACTGAGCACCTGAAATAAAATGAATATTAATAAATTATCTATTTTAACTGAAATAATCTTTGGTAATTAATAAATTTCAGATAATAATCAATTAGTGAGTGACTTAATTTCCCCATATATGAAAAAAGTTACCCATAATATTAATAGCGTTGATAAAAAATATAATTGAAGCTATAATTCAAATTTAATGATGAATAAAGTAATAGAAGTATCGCAGCTATAAATAAGTTACGTTAAAAACACCATTAGATTCTAAATCAAATAATAAAATAGTCCCTCGAGATAAATTTTCAAGTTGTTGGTTAGTATTGACTTCTAACTATCTTAGACGCTACGTTTCGAATTTCCATGATAGGGAAACAAAATCCCTTTTTTCTATATAGCATAGACAGTTCATCGATAAAAGTACGGGAGTTATAATTTGATGAAACCCCAAGTAGGTACCAGTTTACATAAATTTAATATTTTAAGTTAAATATTTAATCACCTTCTTTATAAATGCCCATGATGATATGATGATACGAACACTGATATGATAGTCTTCTAATAGATTATGGTAATCATAATAAGCATACAAGCATCGTAAATTATAAAATTAAATAAAAACAGTCAATACTAGAAGATAATTATTTAAATTATTTAAGATAATATATGATTGAGGACTTTCAATTGACTTTTAATACAAAAGAATGAATGATTGTTTACTTCTCCCCTTTGATACATTTAAATAACTTCACACGCTATCAAAATGTATTAATCGAATACCATCCAGGATGTCGATACAAATTTCTAAATAATTGAAACGAAATCACATAAAATATAAAACACAAAAATCGTTCCAGTAAAAATATAAGCCTGAATTAATTGTATCTTTATAATTTAAACAATAAAGTAGCTCTTTCACTTAATCCAATATGATTTATATGATCCTACATTCCAAAATGTAAAAATAAAAAAATATTTGTAACCTTCATATCATGATACTTCATTTAGTTTGTGCTTTCTAAATTGATCTACAATATTTTGGGGGGTTATACTATTCGAATTTGTATCTTAATTTAGTACCTAGAAATGAATTCCTAAATAAGTTATAATGTTCATAAGTACTTTTATAATAACTATAACACAATACACCATCACATTCGAATGCACTAATTTCTCTAGTCAGTTTAAAAATGAAAATAATGTTTTAGTGTTCCCAGACGTAAAGAAATATTTCACATTTTAATCTTTAGAAATAGTAATTGATGGTTACTACAGCCCATTCTTTATAAAACCGCCAACTATTTGCATCAATTATGAAATTCAATTTATGTGTAGTTCATAAATTGATGAGAATTCATAGACATTCTCAGATTTCAATACCAGATCTAATTGATTAAGAAACTCGTTAACATTACTACTCGCTGTAATAGGCCTAAGCTCTAACAGATGGATATGCCTAACTAGTTGTTACATACGTATGTACCGGCTAAGTTAAATACTTCCTAAGAGTTTGTAGTTGGTTACTCCACATCTGCCTGGATACGATATGCAGTAGTACATGTGTGTAATCGATAGAGGGACATTAATGATAAAATAAATATTGTTATTTTATTATATGAAATTCGATTTCAAAAATATTCAATTAATTACAACTCCAGCACCACCTACTGTGTATTCACAGATTTATCAAATGATAGAGCTAATGCACATGATATCACCAACATTGTACGTTTTTATTCGTGTTCCACTTTACTTTATTTTTAAATTAATTTGACATTATTTTGATTAATTATACTTAATCATTGAGATATATTTAGGGTATATATATCTCAAAACCTATTGTTTTCAACTTAGCTTTCCATTCCTAAATTGATTATAATTAGAGGAAATCTACACCAACAAAACGAATAGATTAGCAAAAATAAATCACAAACCAAATAAATAAAACACAAATCTTACCAAACAAAAATTCACAAATGTTAAATAACCTGAGGATAGACGAGAGCACATCACATGTTCACACCGCGAGAGCACAATGACAAATGAGATGATGGACGTAAGGTGTTAGGTGACCTTCACACAGGCGGTTAACATTTCGTTTATACGTGTCTGTTGTCCAGTCCACTGCTAATACATGCATATTCACGGACTCACAGTATATAGAATATAGTAGTGACAATCGAGACGGTTAGTGTACGTGACGTCATCATAGCATTACTCTAAATTAAATTTAAGACAATCGAAGAGTGTTAAATTATGAAAAAATGTTTATATTGCCAATATAAGAAAAGAGTAATGGTGCATTCAGTTATTAAAACTACTTGACCCTAATTTTCGATTTTAGTCTGTTGTCTTAATGACGTCATGATAACAAGAACTCTATTTTCACTACTACGTACATAGCAGTGGACCGAAAAACAGACCTAATAATGTAGCTGAGAGACGTTGTTATAGTTCCAGTACTATAACTTCCTTGCCTTCACAATTACTATGTTCCTGAGAGGAGTATCTCAGAAAAAAACTTCTATTTTATGTCAAATATTTATATCTGTTATGTTAATAAATATGCATCCCTCTATACTGATAAATAAAATTCATTGTCAGGTCGAGGTTTTCCACCTTTCTCCTGATGATGAACAGAAATCCTTCTATTCGAAAGCTTGAAACCTGATAAAACCTTCAACGTTGAGTTTAAATAACCTCATAATAATACTGATATGATAGTTTACTAATATATTATGGTAATTAAAATAAGCATAAAAACATCATAATCAATAAAATTTGAAAAATTAGAAACACAGATAATAATAGAAGATAAGTACATTTTTTAAAAGAAATTGATTTATTCAAATTATTCAAAATTATATGATTAAATCTTATTGCATTTTATATAGAAAATATTAAAGGATTCTAAAATAAATTAATAACCTCTCCCATTAGATACATAATAAATAACTTCACACGATATCAAAATTCATCAACTCAATACACGAAATTACAAATAACTGAAACGGAATCACATATAATATTCGGTTCTAGGTATATTCCACCCTGGTATATTCCACCCGGTAAATTCCACCCCGGTATATTCCACCCCGGTATATTCCACCCTAGGTATATTCCACCCCGGTATATTCCACCCCTGTGACAATTCTCATTTGGGTGACAATAAAAACTCAAAGATATTATTTTTAGATGGCCATTTGTTAAATAATTCGTACCGATGAAAAAATAACTCAGACGATACCCTGAGACATTTGGACAATATTTAGAGGTAGCTCAAGTCAATTGAAATTTTATCCTAATAAAATTACTAATATTCTTAATATGATAGTTTATTTCAAAGTTTAAGTGTTGAAAAATTTAATATTAATTCCTTTTTAACATGAAACTGCACATGTGCTCCTACAACAATGGTTGGATGAGGTATGGAAAGGGTCGACTGGCAGAGACAACCATTCAATGTTTTTGGATTCTATGACCAAATTCCCCGTGATCAAAATCTCTCAATGTAAAAAAGGCAATAATCTCCCTGTCTTAAAACCCAGTGCAACAATTCTCCTCCCCATCAAAAACTTCCTGGTTAAAAAAAAAACATTTAAAAAAAGCCTTCTGTCAAAAACCACCCCTTTTACAAGAAGTTAAAATACCAAATTCAAAATGAAATAAATATATCAATAAATACTATATGACATCATCTTACATTCAATATCGCTGTTGTGTTGGCGATAGGGAAGAAATCCAGCTTGAGATTGAAAAGCTAAATACCTTAACTTAAAATAAATGCGTTGAGACAACCTTTCTTTCTGCAGTTTTGTCACATGTGTAGTGAAAAATCTAAAGCTTGTGATTAGCCAGCGAAATGTTTAATTTGATACAGTGAAAATGCAAGTTACCTAGTATTACATATAATATTAATAAATGATTAATATTAATAACTAAACAAACTTAACCCGTAAAGTGGGGTGGAATTTACCGGGGTGGAATATACCGGTCACCATAATATTCAACACATGATTTGTTCCGGTAAAACAACAATCCTCAAAATTAAATTATTTATAATTGTCTTATTCTCCTCTCTACAATAAAGTAGCTTTTCTACTTTTTCGAATGTTTATATGATCCTGAACTTCAAAAAAAAAAAATGTTTACAACCTTCATATTACGATACTTCCGTTAGTTTATGCTTAGATCTATAGTATTTTGGAGGGTATTAAAACTATTCGAAATTTTAATCTTAATCGAGAACCTAGAAATGAAATCCTTAATCATTTATAATGTCCATAACCGTTATTCACCATTGAACTTTACTTAAATCTATTCAGAAACACTACTTTCTTTTGTCAGTTTATAAAGAAAAATACAATTTTAGTGTTGATTGTTTCAATCATGAAATGCCATTCATTTGTAGTTCATAAATTTGATGAGAATTCATACTCATTTCGATACCAGATCTAATTAATTTGAATTTACTTATAGATCCATCTATCTATTTTCTCACTTGAGAAAAATAAACAACCCCAACTGATGCACCCAGGTGTTTAGAGTTTAGAGGCTTTGTCTCTAAAGCGACACACTTTTGTGCATCATACAATAATTTGGATGCACTAAAATGCATCAGTTCGATGCACTTTAGTGTGGTTGCACTATAGTGCATCTGTTCGATGCACTTTGGTGTCTCAAATTTTTCTTTGTTAAAAGGATGAGAATAATTTTTCATCATTTTAACAAACTTACAGCTAAGACACTAAAGTGCATCGAACTGATGCACTTTAGTGCATCCAAACTATAGTTCGATGCACTAAAGTGTCTCGCTTTAGAGACAAAGCAATAGGGTGAACTCGAAACACATGGGTGCATCAGAATTTTTCTGAGAGTAAGAAATTCGTTAACATGACTCGTTCTAATAGGCCTAAGGCCTAAGCTATAAAAAATGAATAGGTATTATTAGGCCTAAATAGTTGTTATATACGTATGTACCGGTTAAAGTGATTGTAATAGGATACCCACATCCGCCTAAATACGGTATGCAGTAATAAACGTACATGTGCGTGAGCTTATGTGCGTGTCCCTATTCGAAACGTGTTAACTGTAGAGTGAATTTTCGATTATAAAAGAGACAGTGAGCCTTATATGTGGACAAATAGATCACAACGCCTTTCATCCCGATGCGGAAAAATACACAGTTACTTGCATTTAATAATATACATTTTTCTCGGTTTTTCGTTATATTTCATACGATTGAACTTTGAAATCTCACAAACATAACTAATTACTAACAACATATTCTTATAAAAAGCGCCAAATGTAATGTATCAATCACCTGATCTTTAATGACTATTGTAACTGTACATAATGATGGAGCTGTTGTAATTGTTTATATAAATCTTCTCCTCCTGTATAACCACTAAACTAACTAAAAATCGACTACCTAACATACTGTTGAAACTTGAAAATTCAACAAGAAACTATTTTTCGATTGATGAACAATAAATATTATATCTCATGATTAATTATGTTGATTTAGTTCAAAATACATCTCAACTAATATTTGATTTTACATTTTCTCCATATCAATTAATAATATGTCACTTTAGATCATAAATTAGTTTCCAATTTGTCGTTCATTAATTTCAATTTGCTGAATACTATATACAGTTTATCATATAATTCATCTCATTATTGTATCTCAAATATGATAATAAACATGGCTTCTAGTGAAGAGAAAAGTGTAAATGATTATTGAGTAATATTCAATTGGAAATTTATATTTTTCCTTGAGACATAGTATGTATTGTATACTCACATCCTATACAGCATTATTTACTTCTTTATATGATTGTGGGATGACTATGAATCAAATGAAAATAAAAATGTATTTCACAAAAGAGTATCAATATTCTTCACAATATAATATGCAAGGCGATACTAATACACTTGACAAACAGTATACATATATCGCAAATATATGCATCCAGCTACTGCCTTACAACTGGCAGGCAGTTGTGAGCAAATTACTTGATTAAAATTATTTTCCTGTTGTCTTCTAATATTTCATTGCTAACTAATTAACACATATGGTTAATGCAACTAATTACATATCTATTATTAGCTACTTAATAATCTATTATAAATGATAAAAGGAAGGATTAAAATTGCTTTTATAATGAGTGTTTTGGTTGTTGTCAGTAATAATCATAATGGTTACCAATTTCATTAATTTGAAATTAAATTAGATAAATCTCTTATGGGTATTTTCAACTCTCTTTAATATCAAAGTTTAGGGTGCTTAAGAAATTAAAGTACTTGAAGAAGAATTTGAAAGTGATGCTCAGGTATATCAGTTACAATTTGAATTAAAATAGAATCAAATACTAATGGGATAACTGTAATATATTAATTATCGTACTATGATGGTAATTAGCATTAGCAGAGGTGATATTTTACATTTGCTAACTTATGGTGTTGCTAAATTCTGCGTAAATATTTCAAGGACACAATCTTATATTCAAAGCAACCAATAGAGATATTATTTTATCAAATATTCAATATGTATATGATACAAAATCAGATCAGATATATAAAAACTATACAATTAGGCATACATTTTACATAATTTCAAAATATTCTGATGAACATTAGCTAATTAATCCTGAATTGAATATATTTTTACAAGATTTTTGGAAAGCAAAAGACATGACCCCCAATGAGATATGTTTACAAGTTAATTGAAGAGAGAATAAGCTGTTCTGTAGGAGAAAATTCATCCCAACCCCAATAGGCAATGTGTATTAATTTCTATATACATAATGAACAGAGGAAAAGTATTGATATATGAGACAAAAAGAAATAGTCAAACCTACATGTGCTATTGAGAGTGAACCTCTCTATAATTGAAGTCTGAAAGTCAGAACTCAAATAATGAAGAGTATAATAGGCTGAAATATCAAGAGATTTATATTTTGTATTTCAATATAAGCATCCCAAATCGATGAAATTTTACTAATAATTCCTACATCACCAAGAGCTTCTAGCTGCTAAATTTGAATTTCATATTTTAGTAGGAAGTTATTATAAATATGACCCAATATTCTTGATATGACAGAAAATTGGTCAATGTAGTGAGAAAATGAATGGGTTTCCAAACATGCTGAAATTAGATCCCAGATTCAGTTTCTACAATTGAAAAAAAAACAGTATGCTTTATATCTGATGCATGTGCATCGTTTAAGAACATTCTATGAGTGATTTATTTTATTATTCACATATTATACAACTTATTTCTTTCTACTAAGTCTCCAGCTAACTGGCAAATATGTCCATACTTTTGAAACTTGGAATATTACTGATTAAAAATAAATCGTGGAACTTGAATTCATTAATCATGAGAAAGTATATTATATTAGATGAGTCATAGCATTAGCTTAAAATTATACCTAACTATGGATTTGGAGAATACCAAAAAATTGTGAAATTTATTATGATTATCAATCATAAATGACACTTCACAAATGACTCAGAATTAATTCACCAGTGAGATATTTAACTTAGATTTTCCTCTTAGAAAGTCAAACTGACTGGCGAATTTGTCCATTCTTTGAAACATGGAATGTAGCTGATTTAAGATTTTCAAAAAAATCTGGGGACTTCTGGTCATGTAATACAATCTGGCCTTTTCAGTGAGTTAGTATTAACAGCACATTCAATTCACATGTAGAATTCATGAAAAGTATATTAAATTAAATAGGTCTTAGATTAGTGTTAAAATGATTAACACTAATCACTCACATAGTATTTATATATTTACAACAACATTATTTATACTTAGTATACTATACACATATATACCTGCCGAAGATTAAGAACATTACCATGATTCAATCACCAAGACACTTCACAAATAATTCTGAATTAATTCACATAGTGTTAAAAGTTTCTGTTAAACTGATCTTAGAGCAAGCCAAATTTTACTCTTGTTGCTTCACAAGTTCATGCTCACTGTTTACTGCGAACCACTGACCATTTCTATTTCTCTGATAGCGAGATGAACATTATTACGGCGGTAATACATAAAACTCGGACATTTTCAATTCACTTAAGCTGTTTCTTCTTTTCAGGTAGACGAATCGTGCAAAGTCAAATAGAAGATGTACGTACAAGGTTTATATCACTGACTTAAAAATGGTTGCGTCGAAGGTCTCTGATGAATTCTACTGAACAATCTGACTTCTTATGCGTATACCTATATGTTTTGAAACCTTATAATTAGATCACGATCGAAGTTCAAATTCTTATTGAGCTATTCGTATAGCTGCATAGCAGGTCAAAATTCTTTTGCTATCAGAAAGTAACTTTTTTCACAACTTTTTGTCGGTCTCATTGTAGATTCGTCGAGAGTTAAAAATTGAAGTATTTAACAGCTGTCACATATTTTGTTGTATCTTTTCAGCGAGCATGAGCCACCCTTCATCTGGGTAAAATTCAAGTTAATTTGAAATCAAATTCACGAATGATAAATTTATCTGAATTGATTTGTTTATTTTCCTTTTTGAGATATTTCAATTCACTCAATTTCACAGATTTAATAATATCGTATTAAACTTTGGCTCCAGATTACTTTGGTAATTTGAATAAAAGACAACAATGAAATTAAATGCCCTCAATGATCAATTATTTATGTGGTAAAAGACACAATATAATTACGCAGTTCGGTATTGGTATTCGAATGTATAAGACAAAGAATGACCGTGGCCATATGCTTAAAATCACTTAAGGGAAATGAACCGGCAAAATACAAAATATCTGGATATAGGCCTAACTAAGAAGGTTATTTGACATCTTTTATTTATAAAACATGTAAATAAGATATTTACGGGAGGATGACTGTGGGCAGATGAGATATATTTAAACAAATTTTCATATTAACTATTAATATTTGGATGAAACCAATTCACTTTAAGAGAAAACTGAGTTTCAATTCTGAAAAAATAAGGCGAAAATCTGACGGATGGTGTTGTTCATATTATTTCCCAATAGATAGCCTTTAATTTCAATTAAATTCAACAAAATATGATATTATCTTCGTGATTAAGCTATAGGTAATAGAAATTTAACTAATTACCGAATATGAAAATTATATCTGTGTAACTATGAATATTCCATAGTGATATAAAAATGTTTTTGTGAAGACGTTCATTGGAAAACAATACTTCAAAATTAAGATAACGCTTTGTCAAATTTCAATGAATATTCTTTTTTTAATAATTATATAGTTGAACGAATTATAATTAATTTCACAATAAATGATGCTAATCCAAAATAATACCGTCATAGGTAAGATTTGATTTTCCTTTCCCATATATACCGTTCAATTCGTTATGCATTTATAGTTAAAGGGTATATATTAAAACATAAAGATTAATCATTTGTGAAAATAATCTAATGAAAACTTGAAAAACTTGAGAGTCATTTTATTTTGTCAGATTTGGCATCAAAAATCTGAGAAGATAAGGAAATTATTATGATCTGAGAACAAAGTAGTCATATTCACATGGTTAAGAATACGTGAGATTTGAAGGACATAATTATGCTAATATTTCTTAATAGATTATTGGAATTTCGCTATATACTGCCATAAACTTACTATGAATTATTAAGAACACACAAAATTATACATTTTGACTAGCTTACATCAAAACATTAATGTTATAACGGATGAAACAAGGTCCTTGAAGACTGCACAAAAATGGACTTGCCTCACGTATAAGGAGTTGAGGGCATAAGGGAATATAAACATGAAGATAATATATAAGCAAATTTCCTAGTATCCTTTTCGAATGCATTTGGTGAAACACAGTCCAAACCTACAGATGAAACCGAATTTAGCTCTTGCTATAATTCTAGTTGTTCAATACTTTCAAAAGCATTTTCAACGCTCCAAAAGCATCGCATAACATGGATACATACATAACAAATAGGTTTAACAATAATTTCCTCCGAGTCGTAAACGCCGTGTGACACTGGCTTTATTCGAATGAGGGCCTTTAAATTGTCGGAGTTGCTTCAACCGCTGCAGGCAACTCATTCATGAGCAGTTTTGCCCATTTTCATTTGAGTTTTCGCTTAAAAAATCAGTTTTTATTATACAGTTGCATGAGAATATCTAAACGCTCGAGAATTCACTCAAACTCTCTTGCTCGGTGAAATACATCTATCACAACTTTGACTTTCCACTGAGAGGGGCATTGACTTCTTGAAAATAAGAGATGCAGTCATTGTAAGTTAAATATTATATTGAACACTATTAAATGTGAAAAATGTAGGAAATTTGTTCTCACTAGTTCATATTATATGAGTGAATGCAATGAAAAAAGTTGTATTACAGAACTTTTGTGTCACCTTATATGTCATTACGTAAACATCATCTTAACCAATATTCGATTTTATACGCACCAAATTATTGTTCCTTTCATAAAATCCATGGTCCTACAGCGAAGAATGAAAAGCCTCTAATATACATGAGTTTTCCTACTTATAATTTCAACTAAAGTTCTGTACAAAAAAAAAAAGCTATCTGTTTCAGTAATCCTATCCAGTTCCATTTCTTAAGCTATGTATTCTTAATTTCAATTAAAGAAATGGTGAACCAGTATAAAGATATTTTATAGGCTGCGGTTTTAGATGGAATCGTAATAAATATCAGGGAGTTATTCTGAGTTTTGTTGGTCTCCATTATATTTACCCAAATTCTTGATAATTCGTTCGTTGGTGGACTCTATCAGTGACTAACTAATTCATGTAAGAATAATTTTTACTATGCCAATATTTTTATTATATAAGTTCCAGTTTCTATATTTATGAAATATGCATGTATAAAATTTTGTGGTTTAAGTACACAGTGCGCTCTTTGTCAAAGTACAATGAAGAGATAGCTTGTGACAACGTCTGTCAAGCGCACAATGTGACGTACAGAATGTAGTAAATAACAATCCCAGAGTATAATTGTTACAAGATCTTATCAGTAGAAGAGATGTCTATCTCAACCTTTCTTGTGAAAAACTGTCATTTAGTTCATATTCTTCTTGTGGATCATTTAATAATTCAAATTGAAAAAAAATTCATCTAGAAGAAATTTCTATATGTAGATACTGGACATCAAATACTATCATCTTTTGTTCTGAGCAGCTCTGTTCTCTTGATATATTTATGAAATATCAAATATTTTTTCTATAAAATTTCTTTTCAGTACTGAGATATAGATCCTCCTTGATCCTAAATTACTATAAATAGTTTGTTGTTAATGTTCAATATCAATTTTACTGTTTCAATTGATGGGTTTCAGACTTTCTTTAACTACATTTCCTGAATAGTACTTTCTTACAAAACTCCAACAGAGATATAATTGAAATGAGATAAACCAATTACCTCAACCATATAAGCGCCTGTCTTTTTGTTCCATTTTGGGGCAAGGGGAGGGCGAACTGTTTTTCTTACAGATATATCAAAACCTGAAACATTGTGTATATAATTTGAAAGGAGGTATCAAGAAATAACCATTGGTTCGAATATAATAAAACGATGTCTAGCAATTCCAGAATTATTATAAGTGCAATAGGCCTAGGGTGGATCGTTTTGAGTTTTTATTCGATTTTACCTTAGCTACAATGATAGAAATTGGCACATGGGTGATAAAACTCGGTATTAAAAATTTCAGCCCAATCGGTTAACATCTTCTGCCCCCCGAGGTAAGGGGGAATTATTGAAAATAAGCTGAAACACCGATGCACGGAAGATTCCACTGAGGAAAATTCCACTACGAAAAAATTCCACTGCGGAAAATTCCACTGCGGAAAGTTCCACTGAGGAAAATTCCACTGAGGAATATTCCACTCGGAAAGTTCCACTCGGAAAATTCCACTGAGGAAAATTCCACTAAACGAAATTCAAAATTAAATTGTATATATTGTATTTATTATTTTTTATTCTAAATTGTAAATATATTAAAATTATTGTAATTTATATTTGTTTGTAATCGTATATAGTTGTAAATGTAATTATTTATTTGTAATTGTAATTATTTATTTGTGATTGTAATTATTTATTTGTGATTGTAATTATTTATTATAAGTTGTATTTATTATTTAAAAAAAACAATACTGGTCTGTCCAAAAGGTTAAATGACAGTCCAAAATATGTAGTGACAGAACTGTTCCTGTAACTTGATAGCTAAGAAACGCTACCTTCATTCAAATAAATATCTTGATCTGTTCAATGTTAATCTAGCAGAGTGTAGGATAGTGTCTTGAGCTAATGTTTTACTTTATCTTAACCATCTATTTAATGCAGATAATGTATTTGAACTATAAATGTGTGAAACAACTCCTATTCTTATATTAGTTTATCTGTGTTTTATTAGGAAATATGATTGTACTGTTTTTTTAATAATTTTTACAGCAAGACCTCGAAGTAGACCAGAGTTACGTTCCACTTTCGTATCGTATAACATATATTTTTATTTGCCCCTACTTAAAACTCAAACTTACATTCCAAATGAAAATAACCCTTAACTGTAATCGAATTTGCGGAACAATAAGCTAAATAAAAGATATAATAGTTTTTTTTAAGTAGAAATATCTTCATTTCAATAGAATACATTTTTCTTAGGTGTTGCACAAAGAAAAGGTACATTAAGAAAATTTATATAATGGTATTCACTTACTAAACCACTTATAAAGAAACACTGTAATGAATATCACAAAAAGGGTATATAATATGAACATTACAATTTTTAAAGTATTGTTTTACAAAATAAGAAGTACCATTTATATATTTATTTATATTTAGTGGAATTTTCCTCAGTGGAATTTTCACAGTGGAATTTTACCAGTGGAATCTTCCTCAGTGGAATATTCCTCAGTGGAATTTTCCCAGTGGAATCTTCCGCAGTGGAACTTTCCTTAGTGTAATTTTCCTAGAACCGAAACACCCCCCTCCCCCTCCCCCCATTATCTAATGTGACATTAAACTGGGTTCTCCACATCTTTAAGAAATGCTATAATGACATACATGATAATAAATGTCTGATAAGTTCATTTTTAGCAATAACAAAGTTCTATGTAAACATCTTCTGCCCCCAGGGCTGGGAAAATTTTTTGGTGAAAATTAATAATATTTGGAATTTATCTCGACATTATACTAGGTTCTTGATCTCACATAAGACTGCTACAGCTGTAAGCATGATGTCTAAGATCCATTACATTTGATATATACAGAGAAAAAAGCTATATCTTATATAGCTATTTAATACAGTCTTGGAATAACTTCCAATATATGCATATTTAAAAAAATCATGAAAACGTGTTACTATATTTATTTTGCCGGCCTCCACATGGGTTGATGGTGGAAAATATTATTATGTGATCCAATAAATTAAATTGAAACAATATACATAGAATTGAAACATTAAACCAATCATATCCTATTATGATTGATCTGACCTATATAAAACAACATTGTGACTTTAATAATAACAATTTTAACTAAAATGGTACATTTTCCGCCGACCCCCGGGGGCAAAAGATACTTAGGAAGAGCTTTTTTCTTTGTATATATCAAATGTAATGGATCTTAGACATCATGTTTACAGCTGTAGCAGTTTTAGGTGAGATCAAGAACTTAGTATAATGTCGTGATAAATTTCAAATATTAGCAATTTTCTCAAAAATATGACATTTTCCACACCCTCCGGGGGCAGAAGATGTTTACGTAGAACTTTGTTGTTGCTAAAAATGAACTTATCAGACCTTTATTATCATGTATGTCATTAAAGCATTCCTTAAAGATGTCGAGAACCCAGTTCAATGTCACATTAGATAATGAGGGTTTTCAGCTTATTTTGAATAATTCTCCCCTCCCCCGGGGGCAGAAGATGTTAACCGATTGGGCTGAAATTTCTTATACTGTGTTTTTTCACCCATGTGTCAATTTCTATCATTGTAGTTAAGGTAAAATAAAAAAAAACTCAAACCGATCCACCTTAAGCAATACTTTACAGGCAGCTTGAATATAATTCGAAATTCCTTTGATGGGCATGTGACTTTGTATGGAGATTCCATTTGTTTTGGTTGGTAATCCAAATCCCCGTAACTGCGTCATCGAGTCACCGGTGACTGAGTAATACATGGTATGAAACGCATCTTTTTTCAGAATTATATCTGACCGAAAAAAGTCTAACCATATTGTAGATATGTAATGAAAACATCACCTCAATATCACAATTTCAGTTTGTATGTACAAATAAATCGATGGTAAGAACAAAAGCTTCATAGTTAGCTTATATATGATTTGAAAAATATTGATGTATTGCCAACTCCAAGAAGAATTATATTTTGTACATCATACATAGCCGACCCACGCGTTAAAACGTGTACGGTTGTACAAATTTTGTATGTAAGGAAATCACAATAGGATTAGGCCTGTTGTTACTTGTTACCTGACCTACACTTATATTGACCATATATTGTAAGCCTCGGTCCTTAGTTCCATTTTGGGGATAGAGGAGAAGTATGTATCTGTATTTGATTTTTTTTACAAAAATCTCAAAACCTGAAAGCACGTGCATTGTTTAAAAGGTATGAATCTAGCGATTCAAGCAATACTTTACAGGAAGCTCAAATATAATTTAAAATTCATATGAAGGGATTTCTAACACACGTTTGATATTTCTACATAACGACACCTTTTCATCGTTTCAACGCCAATTCCATATTTTAACTCCAGTGTACTTGATTGAGTATAGAAAGGTAAAATATATTATTGCCTATTTGTAGTACGGTGACTATGCTGATACTGATGAGAAACTATCGAAATCAGAGTAGAAGTGTCTAAATTCTGCACATTGAGAATCTTATAAATTGTCAACTCCGCTTTTAGTCGTCCTGTTATCACAGCAGGGTATACTTCAAGCAAGTGGAGTCTGCCTGTATTGTATTTTCAAGATTTTATTAGTTTTATTCTTCTTCATTAATTCAATATTCCAAAAAAAAAATACTACAAATTACCTTTGTCCACTATAGAATCAAACGTTTTAATGAAACAATAATTGTGTATGGAGTCAAGCATGTTTCATGAATATATGTGTGATAATAAAAGTGGAACAACGTACACGGTACTAAAATGAATGAAAACCACTAATAGGCAAGTGGCCCAAAGTGCGGAAAATTCCGGTTTTCTTCGTGTGTACGTGAATGTGTGTGAATAAATACGTGTGCATTTCTCAATTGGGTGTGATTCTCTTTTGTGAAACTCTCTACGTACACTGTAAATATCGTGAAAGCACAAAATATCTAACGTGTTCCACGTTTACCAATAATCATTTCATTACAGCCATCACTTCAATTTTTCTATTGGGAACTTATATTTAAATTTGCAGTTTATTCTTCTATTTATTTCCAAAATTCTTTTACTATTTTATTTTCTATTTTCATATAATTTGTACATTAGGCAGTTTTCAGTTTTTAGCTAGCTAGGCCCTTTGTTCGTCATGCATTTTTTCCGTTAGGCATTTTGTCAGCAAGGCCTTTCGTTTGTTAGACATTTTGCCCTAGTACCTTTACAGTCACACTACGCAATCAATAGATGCTGTTATTGGAATAAAAATTTGAAAATCTTTTATTTAAGCACACATATCTTACATTTTAATCAATCCTATAAATAGAATTCATTAAAGAATATAAAACTATTCGGGATTAACAATATCAATCTTCAATCATGCATTATTCAATTTATTATTTAGAGCTCTCTTTCTGGAATATTAACAATTCAACTGTATTTACTACAATGATTCTACGATGATATTAATCAAACTCATACTTACTTAACCCGCTTTTAATACCAAATCAGGACTGACAGTTATTAGAAAAGGCAAAAAGAGCAGGGTATGAACCACGTTATTATTTAGTTGTTACTCCTTAAACGTTTCCTTTTCTATGCGAGAGAATAATAGAAAATGGTTATGAAGGATCAACATTGCGTAAATTGAAATAATGCAGGCTTTATGATAAAAGTTTAAATTGGTGAATGTATCAATTTTTTTACAATTCAATCATAGCTAATTATCACTCACTCTGTAATTGTATGCACTGAAAATTATATTTGGCAGAAGGATAAGTTCCAATTTATCGGATGATATTTTCGGTATGTGAAATAATATATGATAATTATTATTTACCATTAATCTTAATTGCTGACCATGATACATACAGGTACAGTGAGATACAAAAATTCTAAGACAAACAAAATATATCCCATATCTTATATAATATATCATATATTAAATATCATATATTATTTATTTTAATATGTAAAACAACATGAAAAATGAGATATATTATATAGAACACTGAGGAGACATGGAAGAAGTGTATTCAATAAACCATGGTTTCCAAACCGGGGTCCAAAAAGATTCTATAAGGAGGTCCACCAATAGAAAATTGTATTTGGGGGGGGGGGGGGTCCACCGAATAATTTCTCATACTCTTGGAACCGACTCAGGATTACTTTTGCACTCTAAAGAGCAGCATTTCGAAATCCCTAATTAGGTCTGACTAGTAAAAACTATGGAATTAAGGATGTGAATTGAAAGAGTACACTCAGAGAGCTTCTGATGTACCCAGGGGTTTCGAGTTCACCTTTTGGCTTCGGCTCCAGAGCGAAACACTTTAGTGCATCCAGACTATAGTTTGATTCACTAAAGTGGGAGTAAGTAAAGGTGGACCACAGTCCGTTGTCTTTTCTAGGTTAAATTCTGGTCCGTTATGTTCACTAGCTTCAGTTCTGTTCCGATATCTTTACTTGGTTAAATTAATAATATTTGACCAATAATCAAAATAAGAATATAATTTTGGAATCATTGATACCACATTAAAGGATTTTAGCAGAAATATATTCCAACTTTTTACAACTGGTTCTTCACAACTTCAAAATGGATCAAATTATTTATCAATTCTTTCAATTAATAAAAATATGGAAATTAATGTACAATCATTAATATCATCATTTATACGGTTGTATATTTATGAAATACTAAAGTAAATATTTTTTAAAACTAAAAAAAGTTTTGTTGTCCGTTAAGGGCATCGTTCCCAGATTTTGAAAAGTTTTTATTATTGAAGCTACGGTTGTGAAACTTTGTACACATGTATAAAAAGAATTCTAAGATGTTTTTGTATCATGACATTTTTTCGATTCGACCCATAGAAAACGAGTTGTTCGAATTTCGAACAAATTTCGAACAGTGTGTAAATTAATAAATGGATACTACAATTTTGTAGCTATGACATTATGTTTTTTTGCATTCGATTCTCCACAAGATTTTCTACAAACAGTGGAAGTGTTTTTTTTTTTATTTTTCGAATTGGTTTTCGAATTATTGAAATTTTTAGTGAAAAAAAAAAGAATTCAAAATTCATTATTTTGAAAAAAAATAATTCGAAAATTAAATAAAAATCTTCCAGAGTTTGTAGAAAATTTCAGGGAGAATCGAATGCAGAAAACCGCAAAGCCGTAGCTTCTACCAAAAAAAAGCCTTAGGCTTTTGAATTACATGATTTGTAGATATCTGAAGTAACGAGTAATCTCCCATTCAAAATTTGATATTCTGACACGCAGCATACTACTCTCGCGAACTTCTGCGGGTAACTGAGGAATATTTCTTTGCAAACCTTAGTGGGCGTGTTATTAGTGGTAGGTTAGATACCAGATATAGCGAGATAATTAACTTTTACGAATTATAATTGGCTGAGAGATGGTTTTTAGAGTACATATTGACTCCCTACCCCTCGGCCCCCTTCTCCCTTTCTCCCTCTCCCCAGGGGGGTTAGAGTTAAACGATACCTCTGGTATTTTGCACACACTATAAGAAAGTTATAAAGCAACTATTTACACAATAAAAAAAAGATAACATTTTAAGATTTCTTCGGGGACGGTCCCCTTAACTTTACTAGCTGAATTTCTGGTCCGCTATCTTTATTAGCTTAATTTCTGGTCCGTTAACTTTACCTGCTTCATTTCTGGTCCGTTATCTTTACTTGCTCCCTAAAGTGTCTTGCTTTAGAGAATAAGGGTACGTACACACTACAAGCGGAGAGCCATTACTATTATTGTTTTTTTTTTATTTAGAAGCGTCTCTGCATACGAATACCAAACAACATTAATGGTGCTCCGCTCGCACCGCTCCGGTCCGCTTGTAGTGTTTTCCCTAAGTCATAGGGTGAACTCGAAACACCTCGGTGCATCAGTTGGAGTTGTTTATTTTTCTTAGTGTAATATAAGGTGAATGATGAGGAATTGTGTATGGAGTGGAGAATGCAATATGAGAGGGAGAGAGAAAGAGAGAGTGAATGGTTTATAGATGAGTTTGAGAGAATTGTAAAACAAATGGCAGATCAACACACCAAAAGAATATATAGGAGGAGAATTAATAAGAACATTGAGGGTGTGATAGAACCAATGATGGATGAATGAATTGATGAGTTTAATATAGTAGATATTTCATTAGGAAGAAAAGAAGATTGGTTGGGAATGAAGTGGAACATTATTGAGAGAAGTGCAGATTAAGAAAGTTAAGGAATTGGTAAGGAAAGAGAAAACAAAATATGGAGTGGAAAAAACTATGGAAGTGAAGAGTAAAAGAAAAGGAATGAAAATGTGGAAAGGGATAAACAAATAGAGAGGGTATGGAAAAATCGAGAGAAGGAATAAATTATATGAAGAGATTTGATAGGAGGTGTCATTTGAGAGGGAAGGAGAGAAAATGATAGAATGCTCTATATAAAAAAATTGCAAAGCTGAGAAAAAAATGATTGAAATATTATAAATGTGACCTGAGAAGATTGACAAAGGGGGCAAAGATCGGAGAGTTGGATCTTAGGAGTAGTATTAGGCAGATATGTACGTGGTTACCACAGTTGTTTGTGTTGGTAGTTGGCATAATTGTCGAGAAGTGGTTTAGGATATAGGAATAGAAGTGTGAGAGTGCCTATGATATATTATGCTGATGATGGTAAGATATGTGAGAGATATTGAAAGGATAGTGAAGTTGTTAGAGGAAAAAGCTGGTATAGATGTGGGCTGAGAATAAATAGGGAAAAGAGTGTGTGTAGGATTTTTAAATAGAGAACGGGGTGAGCAAATAGAGATTGAGTTGTGACATTGAACAAATTTTGGCACGGAGCGTCCGGTAATGGAGTTGGCTAGGGATAGATATGGGTTGAATGGGATTTAGGATTTCCTGTGATTTGGGAGAGGTGAAATGGGTGATGAAAGGACGATCTTGGAGGAGTGTGAACTGGCATGGTGCCCACGGCAGTTGGATTGGGAGAATTGAGGACTGGAACTGATTAAGAGGATGAAGACCATGCGGAGGCCCTCAGCAGGGTGTTGACCTCGCTTGGTGGGCAGCCTCCACGTGGAGCGAGGAGGAACGCTCCGGGGTTTTCTCCGAATGCGGCCAATGGTGCACCAGGCCATCCGGAAAGGAAAGGGGCGAGGTCCCCGAGATAGGAGAGGCCTCACACCCTCGAGGGGACTACGGAGGGAGGCCAGTCCAGCCAGCCTGCCAACCTCCTTATACATCTGCACGGCAAGGGCACTTTCGGTGACCGATCCACTGGGGTACCTCTGGTGTCGGGCAGACACTGCCGGCTACTAGTACAGGTAAGTCTTAGGACGATCTATCCAAAACCTTGACCTATGCCCAGGGGGAGGAGAAGTCGTGGGGAGGGAAGACGGGTTAGAAATAGAAGGGTGGGGGGTGAGAAGAGGGAAGCTACAATAGCTACATGGAACTTACAAAGAGTTTCATTAAGGGATCACAATAAGAGAAGGATAGGTAGAATTTTAGATTATATAATTAGGCGGGGATGGGAGATAGTCCTGGTTTCTGAGCTTAACTAAGACCAGAAGGTGGTAATTTGGCAAGGAGATTATAGGGACCAAATAGCCTTCACGGTAGAAAGTCAGAGATAATTCTTAGAGAGGAAGCGTTAGATAGTTGGAAGAGGGAGGGTCAGAAAAAATGGTTAGGAGAGAGGGTGGTAACAAATCCGGTAAGTATGACTGGTGGGTGGGGGGGGGGAGATATTAGTGATAGGAGGGGATTTTAATGCTAATGTAGGGTCAAATAGGCAGAGAAGGGGGGTGAGTGGAAAGTTTGGGATTGGGCAAGGGAGTATTGCGGGGGAAGATCTAGTTAATTGGTGTGAGGAACAGGGGTTAGTGTGGGTAAATAGTTTCATGCCACATAGGAATAGGGGGACTTGGTTTAGTAATGTGTATAGGAGGTGGTATGAGTTAGATGGTTTCATGGTTAAGGGAATAGATAGGCATAGGTTAGCTAGGAGTGTAGGGAAGGCAGAAAAAATACTTTCTCCGACCATAGGCCTAAGTAATTAGTGACAAGGTATAGGGTTAAAAGATGGAGGGAGGTAGGGGGTAGAAGAGAACGGGCACCTAACATTAAGTGGGAGGTGTTGGGGGGTGAGGGGAAGAGTAAGGAGTTTAGAAGAAGGACGGGGGAAAAGTTTAGTGATGTAGATTGGGAGGACGGAGATTTAAGGGGATTGGAATGGGATAAGATTAGGAAATTGTTAATAGAAGTAGCTGATGAGGTATGTAGTAGGAGGGATGGGGAGGTAATAAATCCATGGACAATAGGTAGAGAGGGGGAGATAGAAATAATGAGGAGGGAAATAGGTAGGTGGGTAGAGAGTAGGAATGAGGTAGTAGGTAGGCAGGAGTATAGAGCTAGGTAAGCGGATGGTGAGAAGTCGTAGCAGGTCAGTGATGTCGGCAGTTGGAGGAATTACTGAGAACGCAGATGTAATCTTGGAACAACAACCTAATGAGAACTCGGATTATATATGCGATATAGAATCAAATAGGAGCTCTATTTCTGTGACATATCGAAAAGTGAGAAGTCAGAGCAGGTCGAAAATGTCTGGTGCGAGTGGTAATTCGTCAATAGAACGACGTAGAGAAGCTGAATTGAAATATGCTAGAATATAGGCGTCTAAAGCTAAGCGATTAGAGATGATGAAAAGGGAAGCAGAGAAAACGTTAGAAAAGAACCTTATGCATGCAGAGATCGAATAGGTAGAATTGGAGGCAGAAGAACAAGCGCGGCGGGATCTAGTGACTGAAGACACACAAGACGTACAATAGGTCTCCAGATATAATGATCTTTCTTGTTCACGAGAACTCTCAAGATGTAGTTCATCACCAGCTGACCGCAGAAACAGATGAGTCTGGTAAGGTTTCAAGTGAACCAGATCAACGTGAAATTTTATCGAACTCAGTTGCGCGAAGTGCAGTTGTTGACAGTCATAACATTAATGGGAGTATTCCAAGAGTCTCTTGCTCAAATTACTTTTTGCATGATTCGGTCAATTACAATGAGAGATCAATGCTTCTCAAGAGAAACATCGAAATATTTAGATTAGAGGCTTAGTGGAAATATTTTCTTATCTTCAAAACTGCCTTTGAAAGTGCTGTGGGCCAATTTGATTTAAGGAAGCGATGTGATGGTTCCCCCTGTGGGTTATCTCATCAGCTGTGAAACCTTATAACGGTCCACGGTATGGGTTACGTGTGATTAGAATCTTACTCTGTATCTTATCTTTCAGATTCCTTTTTCTCAATGTATCTCTTTCTACTAAATACTCATGGTCCCATGCCCTAGAACCACCTTGTCAATAAGGTTCCGACCTCAGGCTTCTGGTCCATGCTTAAAACATTGAAACATTGAAACATATTTATTGAACATAAACATAAAATAAATTTTTTACATAAGTTCAAGCCCTTTTGAAGTTTTTTTAAAAACTTTTTGGGCAAATGATTTATTTTAAAATCATAAATATCATAAATATTTATTATACATACAAAATGCATATTCATAGTAAGTGAACATAATACTTTTCAAATAAGAAAATATTTTTAAGTATAAAATACAATCTACAATACAGATATAAACTACAGTACATATAGAGAAAAATATTACATGTAACCATCAATATAATGATTTCTCAGCATAGTTTTAAATTTAGCTAGAGTAGGGCAAATTTTTTTTTAACTGTATTTAGGGTGAATAATAAGTTTAAATAAAACTTTAAAGAGATTGTATTTCTGTATCAAGCAAATATAACTACACTGTGCACTTCACTAAAACACTCACAAGTAATGGTCTCACTAACTAAAACTTGAGATTAGATGTTGATCTCATGCGAGCCAATTGGTAACTGGCTGTCTACCTACGAACTAACTCTTTCATTCTACAAAGCTTACATTTATAGTGACATACTAATGACGTACTAACTATATCAAATCATTACATCACAGCGAGAAAAGCTACATTTTCTATATCAGTACAATGAGGGTATGCCGATGGATCTTGTGGAAAGCTGCCTCTATATGAAGGAATCCGAGGGCTATGACAAGTCGTGGAGACTCTTAAAAAAGAGATATTGTTCCTTTTAGCTAATAGAAGATGCCTAGTGCTCATATACAATGGGTCCTAGCTTTTCCAGATATATCGAGAGACGACCCACAAGCACTAGACCAATATCTTATAACTTTAGTGATGACCGATCTTACAGTTTCACAGCTAAAGTATGGCTTGACGGAATTGGAAACCCCCAAACTATTAGGCAAATAGTAGCTAAACTGCCATACACTTTACAAGATCGATGGTGATGGATTGCTACAGACATATTTGAAAAGGAATGTCGAAGTGTACGCTTCAAAGATGTGCTGGGCTTCATAGAAGGAGAAACTACCGTAGCCACAACAATCCGTTTTATGGTAAACTAGCAATGAAGAGTTCATCAATAAGTAAAGGAACAAATCCAAAATGGGCAGTGATTGAAACGATTCAGGAAAGATACAGATGCCTGGACTACGAAGAGGAGCATGAAATTCAGGACTGTCACGCATTCAAGACATTGCGCCACGACGAGAAGGTAAAAGTTCTTAGATAAAATTGATGTTGCTTCCTTTGTTTAAATATATAGATCATATGGCTGGTCAGTGTGCTAAACATATTAGATGTAACGTATGTGATGGCTGGCATAATACAATTCTTCATATAAATATCCATGATCCCTCCAGAGCGAGGCTATATAGAGAGGAAAAGCAGAAATATTCTTCGAACTACGACAATATTAGACCGCAATGGAGTGAACCACTAGAGTTACATGGAAGGGACCCAGGCAGCAGACAAAGAAGATGGAGCACATGATGAATCTGAATGCAATATTAGAATGACTGTCTAGTTGTGGTGCTGTGCCTCACAATGAAAGAATGTATGTCGTGCCTGTGATGATTGAAGGAAGAATGTGATGATTGGTCAAAGATAAATATTAATAAATCTTATATGAATAAACGTATTGAATCCAATAACAATAAAGTATAAACTAAGTACATATGAATGGAAATGGACATACAAACTAATATAGTATGGTATACCAAACTAGGTAAATACTCAGATACCATTATCACCTGATATCAATACTTAAACAATAAACCCAAATTTTAAATAGTTGAGTGATAAATGCAATTGATAAAATATAAAACAATAGTTTCTATATTTCTATACAATCAAACATTTACAATCACAATATTAACCTCTTTTTTAAATTGAATTGACACTAATTTTATTTGTATCACTTATTTAACTAGTATCTATAACATCTTAACGTCGCTGTTCTAAATTAAATAACATTTATTTTAGCTCTCTGTCTTGCAACTTTTGGTAGTTTAATCTTATACAGGGTGACACAAAAATTCTACTGTTGAGCGAAAACTCAAATTAGTAAAAAGGCAAAACTGCCAATGGATGAGTTGCATGCAGCAGTTGAGCATGCAGCATCTTCTTCTTCGTGACCAAGCGCCCCCGTCAGGGGCGCGGTCCCTCCTCCGGCTCCCGACAAGTTGGCCGCCGACTGCCCCCGCCTGCAAAAATTGCACATAACCCTCTTAGTTTTAAACCCCGTACGACTAACTCTACCCTAACTTCCTCCCCCACCACCCCCAACCCAACCCATACCCCCTCTACCTGTCACCCGGATCCCATACCTGCTTACAAATCCTAACATGCCTAGCATAATTTGCCCTACTAACTTCCCTCCTACCCTTATGGCATTCCCTCCTATTCCCATCTACTGTTGCACCCCCACCACATGTTTCCATGTGGGTCTTTCTAGCCCCCTCAGTCTCTAAGCTAATATCACACCTATCACAACTAAACCTAACCCTATCCCCAGCTAACGTATGCATCATCCTCTTCTCATGCACCACTAACCCCCCCCCCCCTCCCCCCCTTATACTTACATACCTTGTCACATCCCTCCTTATGACACCTAAAACCCTCTACCTCTACCTTTCTATCCTGAACTACTACTGTATCTACCTTTTCTTCCTGTCTACCCCATTCGTACTTATGCCACTGTTGCCTTTCCCATAGCTCCTACTAACCTCTCCACATCCGTATAGTCCACCCCTGCCTCCCTAAATAACTCTTCTTCTTCTTGACCAAGCACCCCCATCAGGAGCACGGTCCCTCCTCCGATTCCCGACCACCGCAGCCCCTCTGGTGCCGAGCGTGGTTGGCCACCAACTGCTCCCGTCTGCAAAAATTACATATAATCCTTTTAGTTTTAAAACTCCTTACGACTAATTCTACCCCTACTTCCTCTCCCACCACCCTAAACCCCACCCCTACCCCCTCTACCTGAAATCACATACCTGCCTACATCTCCTAACATGCCTAGCATAATTAGCCCGACTAACTACCCTCCTACACTTATGGCATTTCTTCCCATTCCCGTCTACTGCTGCACCCCCACCACATGTTTCCATGTGGTTATTTCTAGCCCCTCAGTCTCTAAGCTAATCTCACACATATCACAACTAAACCTAACCCTATCCCCAGCTAACCTAAGCATCCTCTTCTCATGCACCACTAAACCCCCCCCCCCCCCATTAGACTTACATACCTTGTCACATCCTTCCCAGTGACACCTAAAACTCCTTCTGTCCTGAACTACTACTCTATCTACCCATTCGTACTTATGCTCCTGCTGCCATCCCCATAGCTCCAAATGCTCCCTCCTATCCTTCACAATCTTCTTCCAACCATCCCTATCTCCAACTAACCTCTCCACATCCGTATAATCCACCCCTGCCTCCTTAAGTAACCTCTTCCATTACAGGCCCGTCTTCCTCTCCCTACCTTTCATTTTCCCCAGTCCTTCTAGTCTTTCATTCCGGTACTAGGACAAAATGCCTACAGACAAAATGCCTAACGGACAAATTGTCTAACGGACAAAATGCCTAAAGGATAAAATGCCTGACGGACAAAATGCCTAATGTGCAAAATATATAAATATAGAAAATAGAAATTTTAAAATAATGACGTATATTAACTTTCCTTTTCTCTCTCTAGTCTTTGTTTTATTTTCCTCAAAGACGAAAAAGACTTCTTAGTTAATTTGCAGGTTCTTAGTCTTCGTTAATCAAGTTGATCAAATTAAACAACAATTGCCTTTATAATTCAATAATTACAATTAAGTGGGGTAAATGAAAGTCACGGTAACACAATCTAATATAATAAATCAATTGGTTTACACTGTATAAAGTTTGAGTAAAATATCGATTAATTAACTTGTGTTTTATTTCTTCCTTGAACAGTGTTAGTAAGCTTGATTAAAATAAGTCTATCGGCACTTAATTCACTCAGTCACTATTATGGAATGTTATTCAAGAGTTAACTTGATCAAGAGTTCTAGATCGATAGAGCTCGAACACTTTATGTTAGACACACGGTGTACCGGCGAACACGTCAAGGAGTGACGATGAAGGGTTTGAACTGAACAACTGAAATGATTCTCAATTGGGTTTTATAGGGAGGTTGAAGGCCAAATGCGCCCAGACTTTTCCCAGGTCTTGGGTGGTAAGTTCGGCCAATGAAGACTAGGATCGTGTTGGTTAAGCATCGGCAGCCAGCATTGGGCCAATGCCTCTTAGCATCGGCAAGCCATCGCCCGTTTCTGCCACTGTTGAGCCAATGGTACCCGTAGTTGGGCCAACCATGCAATGTTTCTTGGGTAAGCCAGTTAGATACGACTCCAGGCTGTTAAAAGAAAGAGCTCTTGGTCGCATGGACGGAGAACAGAGCTTTTAGAATAAAAGTCCACACCCAACCTAAAATTGATTACTCTCGAAAATAAGCAACCAGTTTCGAGTGACTCATCTATAAAGGAAACTGAAGTTAGCGAATTAGGAGATGAACTCTCTAACTCAGACGATGAAATTGGGAATAAATCTGATGCTCCCAATGATGAACCTGAAGATGGCGATTACAGAAACATTTCACTGGCTGGTTCAGTTAAAGAAAATAGACTAATAACTTCGATTGAGCTATGTGGAGGATTACATGATGCTATGTTTGATAGCGGAGCTCAATTTAATCTCATCCCCGTGGAGATATAAATGAGGCAGGGACTACTTACCAACCTCTTGATGAAGAATACATTCTTGGCTTTGGATTGAGTGGCCCCACTAAGGTATTAGGAAAGGTTTCAATTCCGTTAGACGTGCATGGTTCAAAGTTGAAACCTTGTGAGTTTTTGGTATTGGAATCTTATAAAGTATCTGGTATAATTATGTTAGGAGTTCAATTTCTGAACGAAAATGAAATCATATTGGATTTAAGACACCGAAGAGTGCGGAGAAAACTCAACGACGGAACTACTTGGGACTGTTATATCGCTACAAATTTCTTTAAATTGTCGCATAGTATGGTCCAATTTGCCACTTGTCATCGAGACTCCCACTTCTGTTAAACCCCATTGCATGGAAAAGGTGAAAGTGTTTTGGAGCTATCCTGATATTGTAAAGGGTCCTTGCTGTGTGTGCTGTTCCTGCAATCAAGAATTGTTTTTCCTTGATGAGAAAGAGGGCAATCAACGGTTGCAACTGATTAGTGGGATAATTTCTGCTGGTGACAGCGTTGCTGAAGCTCTTGTTCTAAATAACGGAACCTATGCAGAGTCTTTGAAGAGGAACCAAATAATAGGATCAGTTTCATCGGTGATCGATCACTTAGAATTAATTCAATCAAAGGCGATTAACGTTGTTGCCGTTGAAACAAGTGGAACTTCTGACTCTGATGCCGTTGACCTCCAAAGTGTGGTATTGCAAAACAATTTATCATCTGATGAAAAGGAGGAAGTAGTCCAGTTTTTGCTCGACAATAAAGATGTTTTTGGCAAAGGTAATGAAATTGGGTGTCTAGATATTGCCCCACATAGAATCGAACAAACGGACTACACACCAATCTACCAGCGTCCCTGACGATTTCCTGGCCCTGTCAACATTGATATTGAGAAGCAAATTAAAGAGTTGGAACTGCAGGATGTGATCGAAGCGAGCGAATCAGGATGGTCCAGTCATGTTGTGCCTATCAGAAAAAAGGACGGATCATTCAGATTGTGCATTTATTATCGTCGGTTAAATGCAGTCACCAAGGCAGACAAATTTCCCCTTCCGAATCTGAGCGATGCTATTTTTGGTCTTCATGGTGTGAAATATTTTACCTCATTGGACTTGGTCAAGGGATATTACCAAGTGCCCTTAGACGAGAACACCAGACAGTACACTGTTTTTTCTACCGCCAAAGGACACTGGCAGTTCAAGCGCCTCTCTTTCGGATTGAAGAACGCTCCATCAGCCTTTCAACGAGTCATGAAGCAAGTTTTGAGTGGGTTCAGTTGGAGAAAGGTCATCGTTTACATTGACGATATTCTGATTATGGGAGAAACCTTCGCTTAACACCTAGAGCTCTGTAAAGCTGTACTGTTCACTCTCAGGGAACATGGAGTAAAACTAAATCTCGGCAAGTGTAAATGGTTTTCAGAGGAGGTCGAGTTTTTGGGTCATATGGTCAGTTGTAAAGGTCTTAAAAAAACAGAAAGTTATGTAAAAGCCGTTGTTGATATCCCTCAACCAAAGAATAAGACTCAACTTCGTGAGTTCATGGGACTACTGAACTTTCAAAGAAAGTTCGTTCCCAACTGTTCAGTGATAATGAAACCTTCAAGTCGAGCTTCTGGAGGAAAAAACAAGAAAGGAAAAATCATCTGGATGGATGAAATGGAACATGCATTTAGCCAACTAAAAAGCATGATGGCTACCGATGTTAGATTAGACTTCCCAGACTACAGTGATGAGGCTGAACCCTTGTTAGTCTTCACGGATGCATCTGGCTGTGGAATTGGATCATGTCTGGCTCAAAATCAAGATGGATCTATTCGCATTATTACCTATGCTTCAGTTGCCTTCAATGCCGCAGAAGTGCGATATAGCACTATAGAACGCGAGTTGGCAGCTATTAGATGGGCAGTGAAAACGTTCAGACCATTTGTTTCTGGAGTTGAGTTCGTTGTGATGACTGACCATCGTCCATTACTTTATCTTCAAATTGTAAATATGAGATTGGCTCGCACGTTACGAGAATTGAGTGAATACAATTTCACTGTTAAATTCACACTGGGTCGTGAAAATATGGCCGCAGACGCCTTGTCCCGAATGGAACACCCAAATAATTCAGAGGAAGAAGCTCTGGGAACAGATGAGAACTCGAATCTGCCCGTTGGTATCGTGCAATGTAAGGAGGTGCCTGGAGACGGTGACTCTCTTTGTCAAAGTTTGCTGGTATCAGGTGGATACACAGGACTGTTACAGTTACTAGATACTTCATTAGAATTAAGAGAACGTTTAGTAACTGAACTACGGACCCAAAGCTTATGGAGTTACCCAACATCAGTGTGGAACCCAAAGCTTTAATTTGATGTGTCAACGAGGTCAGCTGATGTGTATGGAAGCAATCGGGCATTTGCTCATATTTATCGCTCTTCCCAATAAAACCTCTGTGGAACCCAAAGCTTTAATTTGATGTGTCAACGAGGTCAGCTGATGTGTATGGAAGCAATCGGTGCATTTGCTCATATTTATCGCTGTGTCGTATTCGTACATCTAAGTGCTACCAATCCGATTGTATACTCATCGCCAACCTTGCAGTTAGCTATTGATGCAGTGAGAGTACATCTTCACCTATTAGCTGAAATTCACTTCAATCCGTAGGCTGAGAGTACTGGTTATCAGGTTTTGAAACTTCCTCGTGATCCTGTTCCACCAGTTGTCGATGACTTCGGTCCTCCTTCGAACCCCAATCATGACGAAGATGAGAAGTGTGAAGAACCAGAGATTAGCAACTACTTCTCTATATCGGAGTGCAGGTAGGTGGGAAGAGGGTTTAAAGGGGGGATTAGTGGTGCCTCTACACAAGAAGGGAGATAGGAATAATAGGGATAATTATAGGGGGGTGTGTCTGTTAGCTATGGGAAGTAGGATTCTAGCTAGGGTTATTTCTAAGAGGCTTAGATGGTGGGTAGAAGAGTTAGGGTTAGTTGATGAAAATCAGGCAGGTTTTAGAAGGGGAAGGTCGACCGCAGACGCGACCCAGGTCATGGTGATGATATGGGAAGATGTTAGTGATTATAGGCTTAGGACAGGGGGTCAAGGGGATAGGGAACCACAGGCAAGGCTTCTGGACTTGAGGAAGGCATATCCTCGAGTAAATAAGCCTTGCTTGTGGGGCATTTTAGATAGGTATGGGTTAGGTGGTAATTGTTTAAGGGTAATTAAGGATTTGCATGAGACGACGGAATATAGGGTTAGGGGAAAGGAGGGGGTTAGTGAGAAATGGGTGCCAGCTAGGGGTTTGAGGGAGGGGTGTGCAACTTCGCCTGTTCTGTTTAACGTTTTTCACCAAGCGGTGATCAGACAGGCGGAGGAAGCTAGAAGGGAGCTAGGGGGTGAAAGGGTGGGAATCAAGTGGCACTGGATACCGGGGGGGTCTTTCGCGGGAGAAGGTAGGTGGGAAAAGGGGTGCTCGGATGCAAAGAGTCTGACCTTGACATCGTCACTCTTTGCCGATGACACTACCATTATAGGTGAGGGGGTAGAATTAGAAGAGGGAGTAAGGAAGATTAAGGAGGTTATGGGTAAGTTTGAGGAGAGGAATAACGAAGATAAGGAAGAGGTTTTAGTTTTTGGGGATAGAGATAGTGAGGGAATTAGGGTGCTAGGATCTTGGATGGGACCTGAAGAGGATAGTAGGAATAGGATTAGACGGGCAAATGGGTTATGGGCTAAGGTTAAGGGGCAATTAAAGGGATCTAGGCTAAGTAAGAGGTGACAGGGTAAGATTTTAGAGGGTTGTGTAGAGAGTGGGTTATTGTTTGATTGTAGTGTTAGGGTTTGGTGGGGGAAGGATATAAAGAAGTTACAGAGTTGGATAGATAGGAAGTATAGGTATGTTTGGAGTAATAGGAATGGGGAGCCACTAAGGCAAATGGAAAGTAGGGGGGAGAATATGTGGGATGTTAGGGCCAGGTTAGGGATTAGATCGATTAGGACTAAGATAGAAGTGAAGGTACTAGAAAGGTTAGGGCATGTGATGAGGATGGGGAACGATAGGCAGGTTAAGGCAGCTGTGTTAGGGTGGTATGAGGGACTAGAAGGTTTGGGGAAAAAGAAAGGTAGGAAGAGGAAGACGGGGCTGTATTGGAAGAGGTTACTTAGGGAGGCAGGTGTGAACTATACGGATGTTGAGAGGTTAGTGGGAGATAGGGATGGGTGGAAGAAGATTGTGAAGGAGAGGAGGGAGCATTTGGAGCTATGGGAGAGGCAGCAGGGGCATAAGTACGAATGGGGTAGACGGGAAGAAAAGGTAGATAGGGTAGTAGCTCAGGATAGAAGGGAAGAGGTAGAGGGTTTTAGGTGTCACTGGGAAGGGTGTGACAAGGTATGTAAGTCTAGGGGGGGGGTTAGTGGTGCATGAGAAGAGGATGCATAGGTTAGCTGAGGATAGGGTTAGGTTTAGTTGTGATAGGTGTGGGGTAAGCTTAGAGACTGAGGGGGCTAGGAAGAACCACATGGAAACATGTGGTGGGGGGGGGTAGCAGTAGATGGGAATAGGAGGGAATGCCATAAGTGTAGGAGGGTAGTTAGTCGGGCAAATTATGCTAGGCATGTAAGGAGTTGTAGGCAGGTATGGGATCCGGAGGGGCAGGTAGGGGGGGCAGGGGTAGGGTTACGGGTGGAGGGGGGGGGAAGACGTAGGGGTAGAATTAGCAGCAAGGGGTTTTAGAACTAAGAGGGTTATGTGCATTTTTTGCAGGCGGGAGCAGTCGGCGGCCAACCTCGCTCGGCACCAGAGGGGCTGCGGTGGTCGGGAGCTGGAGGAGGGACCGCGCCCCTGACGGGGGCGTTTGGTCAGGAAGAAGAAGAAGATTCGCAACTACTTCTCTATATCGGAGTTCCGATAAAAACGCTCGTTCGGATTGGTGTCGACTTCATCATCACTCACACAGTACGACATTAATGGTTTCCATACTGGGTGAAGAGAGATGCGTGTTACTCGATACGGGTGCGCAAGTTAGTTGTTTGATCGTATATGTTCTTCCAGATGACCATGATGAATTGACAGAATGTGGGTGAATGGAAATTATTGGTATTGGAGATGGAAAGTCTACAGAGCTTTGAAAGTTGAACTTACCATTTCACATGGGAGGTTTCGGATTTGAGCATTATTTCGTGATTGTACCAGGGGGGTCGATGAATTTTTGCTGCATCTTCGGTATAGATTTGATGGAAGCTCACAATTTTCAGTTGAGCTTATCAGAACAGCCATTGATAACTCCAATGTCGGTGGTACAAATCCCCAAATTTAAGGAGCCATCTGCTTTTCACGCTGGTCATTCTTACGCTGTACGACAGAGCTTCATCGCAGATGAATCAGATTTGAATACGATAATACCACTTGAACGCAACGAGTTGCTGGAACTTCAAAAGCATAATCACCTCTCACAATTGAGGAAGATGATTCAAAACCCTACAAACCAGTCATGGCCAGCGTCCATAAAGAGGTATCACAGGTATCGAAAATCGATAAACATAGTAGATGAGGTGCTATTATATGAAAAGGGCTACTTTTTGGTACCCATTATACCTTTTAATTTTTTGGTAGAAGTGTGCTTACTTTTTCACCATTGCAGAGCTCATCCTGGTCGTCAGAAATTGATAGATGACGTTACGCAGCACTTGTGGCACCCTAGCATCGATGTAGTTGCTTCAGATGTCACACGGACTTGTGAATCATGTCTGAGAGTGAAAGTGGCCGTAGTGTTATAGCCCCCAATCACTAAGATTGAAACCAGTTCTCAATTTGAGTTGTTGACCGTAGATTTGCTAGCGTTGCCTACGACGAGAAAACAAAATTCCTGCTGCTTAGTGGCAATCGATCATTATTCAAAGTGGCTGTCTGTGGTTCCTCTTCCCAATAAAACCTCTGCAGTTGTCTCAGCTGCTTTGGAGAACCAGATCCTGCCATAGTTGCTGAAAGTACCACAGAAGATTCTAAGCGATAATGGTCCAGAATTTCGAGCAGCTACGTTCACTGATGTGCTTGATCCTTGATTTATAGCTTATATACGCACTACGGCTTACAAGCCCACTAGCAATGGCTTAGTAAAGCGAACCAATAGGACCTTGACTAAACTTCTAAGAAGTTTGAAAGCAGAGTTTCATGATTGGGACACCATGATTCCTCGTGCTATTATGTTGTACAATGGTTCTACTCATTAGGAATTAAAGGAATCACCATCGTCATTTCTACTCAGACATAGTCACATGTTGTCTTCAGATTTGAGATTGCCTGCCACAGAAAATAAATACTGGAAACAGGGGAATCCTGCTTTTGAACCATTTAAAGGAGGTGACATGGTACTCCGTAAAATAGTATTTACAGGGCGTAAGTTGACAGATAAGTTAGAGGACAGGTACTGTGGTCCGTACCAGATTGTTCAAGTAAATTTGAATAAAGTGACCTATATCATAAAGCGAGTGTCTGATGGTCGTGAACAAAAGGTTCATAATACACAATTACGTCGTTACTAACCAGCTCCAAGATATCTCTTAAATCACTCTTCATTTGATCGAATTGTGACGAGTGGTTCTCAAACAGAGAACGAGGTTCTTCTTCCTACTCATGAGACTACTGTCGATCAATTCCGGCCAACCAGTAATGGCTTTTCAGGTTATTATTTTCCTACAGATAATGATTATCCCCCCCGAGTTATTGGAGAATACTCATAAAATCATCTAGCGGTGAAATAGGGATTGATGATAATCTCACTTTCGATGTACATCCTTCAGAACATCCCAGTGTTGACATGGTGTTCGAGGACTATATAGACACTATTTGCGAGGTGGAGGAGGCATTTTTGGAGAAGCCTATTGTCCAAGAACTCACTCCGGACACCAAGGAGTCTACCTTCATTATTTCGGATACATCATCTTCGTCAAGGGACTTGAATTGGTCATCTTTAGCGGATGATCCAGAATTTTGGGAAATGCTGGAGGTCAAGGCATCTATAAGTGATGAATCTGTGAGTGACGGATCTGAGAGTAATACTGCTATGAGCGAATATATTTCTCCCCTCAGTAATGATTCGAGAAAGTATTACGTTGTAACCCCAGATATCGAGGACGAGTCTGATAACTGTGAAGAGGACGTGCATTTTGATTTTGAGAAGCAGACTGATGAGCCAGTTACTTGTAGGATCTCTATCAGAATGAACTGGAGTTATGGTGATTTGGATAGTCTGCTTGTTGAAAAGGCAACACGCCCGCGCTTTATTTGGTTAAGTAGGACTATTACTGCATTAGATCTTGCTGTAACTAGGCTGGTTGTTGGGTCCTTGTCTGAATTATGGAATCGTCGGAGGAAGAGGAGTAATTTCCTGAAGTCAGATTCTTCAACTTCTCGTCCCATTTCATCTGATCCATCGACTTCGTCGGAAGCTTCGGTGGTTGTTCAGAGTAGTAGACGTCAAACCCGTTCACAAGGACCTGTTCAAGATTATCCTCGAGTCCAGCCGACCCCTATTGAATACAAGTCACGTTTTGTTTCTAAGAGAGCGAGCAATGGACCAAATGGGGAGGAATGTTGAAGTTTGGATTATTCTCTTTTAGTTTGTAATTTAGATTATTATATTCCATTATTTTTGTGACCCATTGTCCCTCTCGCTCTTCATGGTTTCATTTTTTGTATTTGAGTAGTTTCCCTTAAAAGGTGATACTGGTTGTAACTTGTAGAGTGATATATGGTGCACCTAATTTTCTGAACTGCTGTATCACTCTATTCGGTTTGCTAAAGTTTTATCTTGAAGTGTTGAACTGTGATCTCTTTACGCTGTTTTTCTTTTCATATGATTGTTGGGAATTTCGGTAGAGTCGTTTAATCTATTTTTGAATAAACGCCTCGCTAGATTCCCATTGAACGGTTTATGTATGGTTCCAGGTTTAGTTGTGTTTTTCGTCATTGAGTTTGGTCTTTGTAAAGGAAGTTTTTTCTGTCTTGGCAAACGGTGTAGCAGTTTCACACTAAAATTAATCTGAGCTGCCTAACTGAATTTGTTGCTGCCTAACTGAATTTGTTGCTGCCTAACTGAGTTTGTTGCTGCCTAACTGAGTTTGTTGCTGCCTAACTGAGTTTGTTGCTGCCTAACTGAGTTTGTTGCTGCCTAACTGAGTTTGTTGCTGCCTAACTGAGTTTGTTGCTGCCTAACTGAGTTTGTTGCTGCCTAACTGAGTTTGTTGCTGCCTAACTGAGTTTGTTGCTGCCTAACTGAGTTTGTTGCTGCCTAACTGAGTTTGTTGCTGCCTAACTGAGTTTGTTGCTGCCTAACTGAGTTTGTTGCTGCCTAACTGAGTTTGTTGCTGCCTAACTGAGTTTGTTGCTGCCTAACTGAGTTTGTTGCTGCCTAACTGAGTTTGTTGCTGCCTAACTGAGTTTGTTGCTGCCTAACTGAGTTTGTTGCTGCCTAACTGAGTTTGTTGCTGCCTAACTGAGTTTGTTGCTGCCTAACTGAGTTTGTTGCTGCCTAACTGAGTTTGTTGCTGCCTAACTGAGTTGTTGCTGCCTAACTGAGTTGTTGCTGCCTAACTGAGTTGTTGCTGCCTAACTGAGTTGTTGCTGCCTAACTGAGTTGTTGCTGCCTAACTGAGTTGTTGCTGCCTAACTGAGTTGTTGCTGCCTAACTGAGTTGTTGCTGCCTAACTGAGTTGTTGCTGCCTAACTGAGTTGTTGCTGCCTAACTGAGTTGTTGCTGCCTAACTGAGTTGTTGCTGCCTAACTGAGTTGTTGCTGCCTAACTGAGTTGTTGCTGCCTAACTGAGTTGTTGCTGCCTAACTGAGTTGTTGCTGCCTAACTGAGTTGTTGCTGCCTAACTGAGTTGTTGCTGCCTAACTGAGTTGTTGCTGCCTAACTGAGTTGTTGCTGCCTAACTGAGTTGTTGCTGCCTAACTGAGTTGTTGCTGCCTAACTGAGTTGTTGCTGCCTAACTGAGTTGTTGCTGCCTAACTGAGTTGTTGCTGCCTAACTGAGTTGTTGCTGCCTAACTGAGTTGTTGCTGCCTAACTGAGTTGTTGCTGCCTAACTGAGTTGTTGCTGCCTAACTGAGTTGTTGCTGCCTAACTGAGTTGTTGCTGCCTAACTGAGTTGTTGCTGCCTAACTGAGTTGTTGCTGCCTAACTGAGTTGTTGCTGCCTAACTGAGTTGTTGCTGCCTAACTGAGTTGTTGCTGCCTAACTGAGTTGTTGCTGCCTAACTGAGTTGTTGCTGCCTAACTGAGTTGTTGCTGCCTAACTGAGTTGTTGCTGCCTAACTGAGTTGTTGCTGCCTAACTGAGTTGTTGCTGCCTAACTGAGTTGTTGCTGCCTAACTGAGTTGTTGCTGCCTAACTGAGTTGTTGCTGCCTAACTGAGTTGTTGCTGCCTAACTGAGTTGTTGCTGCCTAACTGAGTTGTTGCTGCCTAACTGAGTTGTTGCTGCCTAACTGAGTTGTTGCTGCCTAACTGAGTTGTTGCTGCCTAACTGAGTTGTTGCTGCCTAACTGAGTTGTTGCTGCCTATCGGAGCTTGTTGCTGCCTATCGGAGCTTGTTGCTGCCCAACGGAGCTTGTTGCTGCCCAACGGAGCTTGTTGCTGCCCAACGGAGCTTGTTTAAGCCTAACGGAGCTTGTTGCTGCTTGTCTAAGGTTGGCCAGTTGCTGGTCAATCATTCTATCCGCTCTGAAAGCAGATCACACCATGTAAGTAGAGCCATGCCATGTGTTGTTGCTCAAGGTGGAAATTTAGTGTAATTATAGTTTGATGTTATTTTTAATTTTAGTTTAATTTTAGCCCGAGTTTATCTGGAGTTATTTTTTCTCTACAGTTTGTGTAGCAGAGAGGAACTCTTCCTGAACTTACCTTGGTCAAGAGTCCACTTTTCAGTGCTACTTTGATAAAGGACTACCTACCTTGCTCAGAGAGGTCTCTTTTGTAAAGACCAACCTAGAACTTGAAATTCTTCCTAGGTCCTGGAAATTCTACCTAGATCTTGATATTCTGCCTAGATCTTGAAATTCTGCCTAGATCTTGAAATTCTGCCTAGATCTTGAAATTCTAATTAGGTCCTGGAAATTCTAGATAGGTCCTCAAAATTTAACTTTAGTTCTAATTATCTCTTATCCTAGATTTTGATAACCACCTAATATATTAATCAGTGCCATATTTATTTATTCGCCATAATTACCTATGCTCTTAGCAGTGTTTACTGAACTCCGTATATTTTGTGTCTCTGTTTTCTTACAGTAATTTCTGTATGCCACCTACCATTATAAATTACCGTACCGCATTTCTATCATTGAGTTGTAATTTTTTTTTTGCGCATTATTTATTTCCTATAAATTATTAATGTGCATTATTGGTATTACTGTACGGGAGTTTGTTTGAGTGCGTATTTGTTGTGGGTAGCGTAGGTAAACACAGTTATCTGTCGTAACGAATTCTATCAGCGATTAGGTTAATTTATTTCTTTTACCAGATTTCTTCTTAGAGTATATTTGTTTAGTTTTTGTTTACTAATAGTTTATAAGTAGTTTATTTAGTTTTGTTATCAAGAGTTTATTAAAAGTATTACATTTAAGAACCAATTACCTATTTGTTTTATTTACCATTGATGAGACCTAATAGCTGTATTTTAATAATTGAAGTTTTTATTTGCCAGGTGAACTCTAGTTTTTTCAGCCATTATAAATATTAGTCTCTACCATTTACCTCTGTTCATATTATTGCACCTCTGCACCCTCGTATTTGCACCTCAAATACGATATAATTGAAACACGCTTGAAACGATTAGTGTTTGGATTTGAAAGTGAAAATCGATAGGAAGATGGAGCTGGGTTAATATTTCTAAAAGATATAGCGCATACGGCATACCTTACATCAATAAAGTAATTTCTATTGTTGTTACTATGTATTATCACATTAGAAAATAACTGGTACACCCATGTAGCGATATCTGGCAACGATTATAGCTGTGAACGTGTTAGATTGTGTACGTTTTATAGACGTTATGAATTCTGAAATGATTTCTAGTTCATGGATTAATTTGCTAATTCTATTGTGACATATCTATTTTCATGATTATAACTTGAATGATTAAGCGGACTAGCTAATGTTTAACGTATTGTGTTCAAAAATTAATCTATTAATATACAAATTGTAATTACTTTTATCAATATATACGACAAATGCACAATAATTCGTTTTCCATGTCTAAAATTAATTGAATGTTTGTTAAATACTTACCTGCGTTTCATTTTTGAATTACTATCAATATTTACTATCACCTCTTCATTTTCCTCTTCCATCCATGAGTTCAGTTGCCGGTGCTTGTGTCTCTTTTCGTCACATTCCTTGGTAAGTGACTGTATTCACCGAGTAGCTTTTCTGCATCTATGATCATTGCCACAGATTGGTTATAGGTGACTCTGTTCATGGAGCCACTTTCCTGTCTGACTGCCCACTTCTAAGTCCCTTGTATTTATTTTACTTTTGACGTCGGAGCTTTGGCTTTTGATTCCGAAGCAGACGTTAATTAATTAATATCAATATTTTCAATACTACAATTATTATATAACTATGGTGATTAACATCTGTCGAGGTGGAATCTGGCTGGTGGAATCTTCCGGTCACCGCTAACTCCTCAGTGTAGGCTGTTTTGTTTCTTAACTTTGTAGTTCTCTTTTCCGTTGTGCTTAGTAATTTGAAACAGACTAGCTATGATAAATAAATTCAGCTAATTAATCTCTTAGGTTAACATACCTATATCACTAATCATTTTATTTTAGGCTTTAATAAAAACCTTTTAGAGTAAGGATTAAAGAAAACATAATATAGTTAGTTTTAAGATTAATTTAATAATTTATTATTCAGATCGAATAGGTTTAAAGGACTACTTAGTAACAGAAAATAAAACTAAATTATTTAGTGTTTAGAAGAAGAAAATCGAAATGGGTTAAAAATTTTAATTAATATAAATGCAACAAAGTTAACAAGTATTAAACTGATTGAAGTAAACAAGGTATTTAACAAATTTTAACAAACTGAAACACAGGTCAAACAACATTAATTGACAACTACCAACCAAAGGGTAAACACAAAAGGAAATAAGGGGAGTCCTAAAACGCCAATACACAAAATATAAAAATTGGGAGAGAGGAGAGGGAAAAAGAAAAATGAATTCTCAAATAAATAAATATAATAAATAATTAATTTAGTGGAGGTTCAAAGTCTGCTATGAAACTAAAAGCCATATAGCTGCCATCGGAAAATATATACAAAGGACTCAGACAGGAAAGTGGCTCGATGAACAAAACATCACATCACGTCACACCATACTATCTCTCACACTAAAGGATCTTAACATACGTTAAGCTCTGTTATGTAACCTAAATGAATTTGGATTAGAAAATGGGATCAAGCAACAAAATTGAGAGTCCATACAACCCACAAACAAATAGACTAAATCGAAAAAAAAAACGGAGAGGATGAAGGCGTCAAATTAATATTTATTTATTAACAAACACCATCAATCATAATTCAATAATACAGATATGAAAAATATAACAAAATTAAATAAGTAACAAAGCATTAAAATCGTTCTAATATTTGTTATAAGACCCTTCTGCGTCCAAACAATCTTGGATTCGCCTAGGCATACTCTTTGCAAGGTTTTCGAAAAATTCATGCTGGTGCCTTACTGTATTCCACATTTCATTCACATGTGCCTCCAGTGCTCCAGGTGTCCTCTCGTTGGCATGGTCCCATTCGTTGACAATCCAACCCCAGACGTTCTCAATCGGATTTAAGTCAGGACTTCTTGCCGGCCACCGAAGAGGTTTTATATCAGGGTTTTCTCGGAACCATTGCTTGACAATATTTGCTGTGTGAACGCGGCAATTGTCTTGAACCAGCAAAATCTCTCGGTGTTCAGTAGCGGGTAGAGCAATTGTTCTGACTGCTTCCAACACATTAGTCTGCAGAATGTCAACATATTCTTCCGCTGAAATATAATGGAAAACAATTATAACTACCACATTATTCACACAGTTAACCGAATTCCCGTCTCCTCAGTTCCTTGCAAAACCAAACACTTATTTTTTATTTAAATTCATCAATAATGTGAAAATTTAGGCTATTTTACAATATATTATCAGTTTCACATGGATAGATTTTATGAATGGATAATTCAATATACACTGATTTTAACCATCAGTTAATAAACCTATACACTAATCTTGCGAAATTATTATTACCATTGAATCTGGAAGTGATACGAGTCAATTCTCCAGGTCCACCTGACCAGATCCAGCCGAACATATTGACAGAGACATAGCCAGAGTGATTAGTTTCATTTACGTGCTTCTTTTGGTACCGCGTATTTCTCGGACGCCAACAATGGAGCCTGCCATTACAATCACTCTTGAATGTTTTCTCATCGACGAAGATGACATATTTCCAATTATCTTCGTATCCGTGATTGCTAGAAAAAGAATATAGATTGTCAAGCAAATGTCTAGAGTTTGATTACCCACTTCTAATATAGCTTGAAATAAGTTAATTCAAACTAATTTCAACATTTTGTATGGAACTTTATCATGTGTCACAACAAAATTATGTATTTTAGAAGCATCAATTTACTTACCGATGCTCTCTGCAGAACAGGAGTCTTTCCTGAATATGCTCTTGTTTCAGAGTTTCCCTTGTGGCAGGGATATGATGATACAGACCACCTTCTCTCAAACGGTTTCTCACGGTGTGGAATGAAACTCTGTTTGTCAATCCTTCAAAATAATTTAAAAATAGCTACAATTAATAGAAAATAAGCTACCTATTCTTGTATACTGACAATTTAAACTCTTGTTGTATAAAACTTCGCTAGGTAACCTATGGTTTTAACATTTACAAAATAGGTAACACGTACCCTCAGCTCGGGCTATTTGCACAGCAGTATTCATGGGATTAGCAATAGCTCTATTGAGTATACTTGCATCCTCTTCTGGAGTAGTAATTCTTGGTCTTCCAGTTCTTTTTTTAGAGTTTAGATTGCCTTCTTCTTCATCTCTGTAGAATTATTTTTATTAGTCGCTTCGCAAATGCTCGGATATGCGATAAAAACAACTTACATATCATTTTCGCATAGTGAACCTTATTCATAGCTACATTAAAAAGTATTTTTATGTTGTTAATTGTTATTTCGTAAAATGTGGAAAAGTATTAGGTATTTCAGTATTTGGACTGTAATCTAAGATTGAAATATTTAAAAATAAAAGAACAATATGTATAAATACTGCCATTTCTAATTAGGTATACGTTCAAGTAGTTAATTCACAACTAGTGGCTTTTATTAATAATGTATAGATAAATGAAGATTTCCTGTATATATATAGAAACGAGACAAAAATTACTACTTACCGCTGCAACCATAATTGAACAGTAGATTTACTACAGCCGATCTGGTCACTAATCTGACGAACTGAATAGCCTTCTTCCCTTAGAGCTACTATTTTCGCTCTTTTCACCAAACGCTCCTTTTCTTTAGGGGTATTGGAGAGACCAATTTCATTATTGTTGGCATCCATTTTAGGTTATTATCACTGAAATTAAGTAGCAAGTTATTAAATTAAAATAGATATTTTAGATGCTACTTCATTTTCAATTTATAACATGCACTGCTCATTTTCGACTATTTTAAAGACAGGTTTGGATAGTTTTAGCTGATTAAATCACGGGAAATTTTGTTGTATTAATAAATTCCCAAATCTATAATTAATAAATTATTCGTATCCAGCTGGAATATAAAGTGTGGTTACCGGTTTTATTATAAATACATTAATAAAGTCCCTTAATATAAAAAATTATGCAATATATATAGCCACAATGTAGGGGGTTTTAACGTCTGCTTCGGAACCAAAAGCCAAAGCGCCGACGTCAAAAGGAAAATAAATACAAGGGACTTAGAAGTAGGCAGTCAGACAGGAAAGTGGCTTCATGAACAGAGTCATCTATAACCATTCGGTGGCAATGCTCATAGATGCAGAAAAGCTACTCAGTGAATACAGTCACTTACCAAGGAATGTGACGAAAAGGGACACAAGCACCGGTGACTGAACTCACGGATGGAAGAGGAAAATGAAGAGGTGATAGTAAATGAAGCCTACGAGCCTACATAACAAATATCTAAAACCTCTCAATTGAAGAGTATAACCCTAGCGCTATCCTCTAAAACTACAAGAAGCTTTACAAAAAAAGATAAACATGGTAAAAATGAAAAAGACAATCCATAATCCAAATTACAACAGTTCGGAGCCCAAAGGATACCACCCCTATTCTCTTCCAATCACCACAGACAGCTGCAGGATGGAGCCCCTTATCATAGTCACAATAGAATTAGCAAATTAATCCATGAACTAGAAATCATTTCAGAATTCATAACGTCTATAAAACGTACACAATCTAACACGTTCACAGCTATAATCGTTGCCAGATATCGCTACATGGGTGTACCAGTTATTTTCTAATGTGATAATACATATATTGAAATGCTTAAATCATTAATGTGTAAATTGATTATAGGCTTTGTACTCATTGTCTTTTTGTTTCACCCTATCGTCTCGTATAACACATATTTATTTACCCCTACTTAAAACTCAAACTTGCATTCGATATAAACTAAACTATATAACCAGATATGCGTAACAAGAGGCTAAACAGAATTTATCTACTAGTTTTTTAAAGTACAATTATCTTAATCTCAAGTAGAAGTAGCTTAACGATGCTTTTTCCTTAGGTGTTGTGCAAAGAAAGTGAACACCAAGAAAATTTATATAAACAGATTCACAAAAGAAACAGTGTAATGAATATCACAAAGTCTTATAGAATATGAAAATATCTAAATTATTGTTCAAGAAAATAAGCGGTATTATTTATATATTTATTTACATTCAGTGGAATAATCCTCAGTGGAATTTTTCACAGTGGAATTTTCCTCAGTGGAATCTTCTTCAGTGGAATCTTCCGCAGTGGAACTTTCCTCAGTGGAATTTTCCTCAGTGGAATTTTCCTAGAACCGACCCAAACACCGAACACAAAAACTGCGCCCAATCATCGACGAGCAGCTGTATAATAATATATTAATTACTTCTAATCAAATGGCATAGTCCTCAATCGATAACCAAACACAACCACCCTGATCGGGATTAGGTATAGCTAACCCCATGAAAAAGTCACTATTAAAATTAGTCTAAAGACACATGAGAAATACTAATATAAATTTACCTTTTAATTGAATTATATAGACTACTAAACTTCTTGATTGAAAAACACGTAAAACATTTGTCAACAAGGCCTCAATCACGTCATCCACTAATCTCGCTAGATAGTTCTAGAATCTAGATAGCTATAGAATTTTGATTTAATTAATCTAGTAAATGTTTAACGTTTGTTTCTGAACCAAAAGCCATATCACTGACGTTGAAAGAAAATTAGATACAAGGGACTGGAAGAAGCAGTCAGAAAGGAGAGTGGCTCCATGAACAAAGTCACCTACCACCGTCAGTGACAATGCTCATGGATGCAAAAAAAAAACTTCTCCGTGAATGCAGTTTCTAACCAAGTAATGCAACGAAAAAGGATACAAGAAACGGTGGCTGCATTCATGAATGGATGAGGAGAATAAATACTATAGGTGATGGTAAGGTAAATGAAACCTATGAGCCTAACTAACACAAAAATTTCAGATCTCATATAAAAATAAAAATTATTTTACTTTTTATTCTTATTTAAAATCCTTGTTATTAAAAACTCCAGCTAACAAGGACGAAAGTTTGTGACAAAATTATTTAAATAGGCAAAGCAACGTTCATGAAAAAATATAAGAGATGCTCATTGCTCACTCAACAAAAGTAAAAATAAATGAGTCACAATAAGCACAGTACAGAGAAGATATAGTATCCCAGAGCTATAGGGGGGATATTACGCGTGTCCCGCTAGGCTGTGACGTCACATGTCAACAATGGTGCGTACGTTTGTACGTACAGTACAAACACAAAAGATGGCTGCAACACACCCAACTTTTGTTAAATAACGTTTTCGGTGAAATTTTTTTTTAATTCCACATTACCGCATGCTATTATCCAATCTTTATAGTCATGCGGACGAAAACTAAAAAATGACTATTGATGAAATTGCTACTGGTCTTTTTACACCCAAAATAGTAACAAATTTTTAGTCTTGAAGACGATTTATTCAAGATAATTAGATCATTAGTCAGATCGGTCGCGTTGGCCGCCATCTTAATTCTCTATTCCACGTGACCCACAGCAATTCTGTTTACTATGACGTGACCTCTTGTTTACATACATAACGTCACAGTCTACCCAGAATAAATTTGAATAATACATGGAACTGGGGTACTATACTATTCTGTTTACTATGTAATAAGTATGGAGGAGGTTGTTAATAAAAAATAAATGGGAAGACAATGTAAATGATAGATAAGTACATTTACAAAAACAAAGGATAGGGATACATTATATAAGTATCAAATAATGTAAAATACTAGAATTGAAAATAATCTGACTTTTTTTTTTCGTTTTATATACCTATTTACACTTACTTTGAGCTTAGTAGCTGCTCTTTTCGATCTATTTTCTTTTCGATCAATTGTTGTGCGATGAATTTTCCATTTGATTAATTTTCTGTTCGACCAATAATTGTCCATTCGATCAATTTTCCATTTGACCAATTGTTTTCGATAAAATTCTGCTAAGCCCGTTGAACTGAAGTGTAATGATAAAAACGAAATTGATGATCATGTCTGACCATCCTCCACAACGTGATTTGGTGGGTGAAACCTGCCGAGAAGCTTTTCTGAGAGAGCAACAGGATGATATTCTATTGCTTATTATTGTGGATTGAACCAGTTTCATTGAAGACATCAGAGATGGTGCACTTTTCAGGTTTAAATTTTTGCCACCCTTCCACTTACCTTGAGGTGAAGCATGAATTCTTGACGTACTGTTGAAGGTGAAAATGCTTTGGCAAACTGCAGGACGATCCATTTCTTCTCAATTTGAGAAAACAGTTTAAAGGTTGAAGATTAATGCTAATTTTTAAAGTGTGGTAAAAATTCAATCTTTATGAACAGAACGTCTTATACATAATACGACTTGAATCATTTTAAGTTCTCCCACTTTGAAATTTAAAAATGACGTTTCTGATGGAACAAAAGTAATCAAGTACAAAACGGGTCTGGGAGAATTTATTGGAAGCAATTGATCGAATCAAATTATTGAAAGTAATTGATCGAATGAATAATTGATCGAAAGGAAAATTTCTCGAATTGAAAATTGGTCGAATGGAAATAGATCGCACATCAATTGATCGAAAGGAAAATAGATCGAATAGATCAGCTACTAAACACAAAGAAAGGATAAATACGTATTTACAACAAATAAAACTTATTTTCCATTCTAGAAATTCATATAATAAAATAAAAAGAATTGAACTAAATTGCCTCGATTTTGGTGATACAATTAATCAATGTTCAGGGACCATCTGGTAAAATTGTGGGAGCTATCCGGTAAAAGGTCAATGTCGTTTATAACTCAAAAATTATTCAACCTAATTGCCTGAAATTTGTGGAATGATTGATCAATATCCATGAACCATTTGGTTATATTTTGGGAGCGATCGGGTCAAAAGTCAAGGTCATTTATAAGCGGTGGCGAAGGTATGCGCTCTTCGAGTGCACGTCATCTAGTTGAATAAGGTTTCACAAACTTTCATCATTAGTAGCTACATTGCATTTCTATCTCTCTCAGGAAGTGGTTGTACTTAAGTGTTCCATTCAACAATGAATGTATTTTAAAAATTAGCATACTTAGGGTTTTAATAATAAAAAATAGCATATTTTATTCCATTTTAAGAGAACTTGCCTGCATTTTTAGCCAAAATTGTTGAAACGAAAATTTAAAGTATTAGGCGATAGACAATAGATTAGCTCATTGTTTGTTTGGAAGCTGCAGTGGCTAGAGCAGAGTGTCAGAGCATACTAGGTGAGAATACTACCGGTGTTAGCATTAAGTTGTGGTATATTGTTAAAATATATTTAGTCTTACGTTCTGTTAATTTTATTTTCAGTTGATAAACTAGAAGTCTATTATTTGGATTATTTGTGCAGTGCCTCTAGCTCCAGGTCCGGATCTCTTTAAATTCTCGGTTAGTAAGAAGATTAAGATGTTTTAAAGTTTTAACTTGTGGGATCTTGTTCCCCCCTCTATCCTGGTGAAAGTTTAGCTAGTGCTGACTCCAAGATAAGCTGGTTTTGGCGCATATGGCATAGTTCCTATAGGCCTTGAAATACCATGCGATGTCGATGAGTCACGCCAACAGCAGTCTGGCAATTGCTACTGCTTCGCTGAATAGTAACCAATGGACTGGATGGGGGGCAAGCGGTTGTGATATTTTTCAACTTTCCTCTGATATAAGACTTTAACTTGTAATGTGTAGGAGCCTATTTTTCATTGTTTGTTTTTTAGTAGCTAAGACCTTTTAATAAATTCCAGAATCAGTTGTCCAATACTGCATATCGTTTTCTTCACCGGCTTGCTAGGGTCAAAACTGCCCGAACACTAAATGTTTGTTTTCTTTGCATTCTCAGCATTGTCACAGACTGTGTTAGGTGACTTTGTTCTAGAAGCCACTTTCCCTTCTGACTGTTTATTCCAGTCCCTTGTTTTTTTTTAATTTCCTTTTAATGTCATTGATGTAGAAGAAATTTAAATGGTTATGATGAAATCTTGCTTTAATGAGTTATTGATCAACTCGACCATTAAAATTTAAATAATTATTGATATTAATTTACAAAATAATTAATTTTTATATCTCTTCAAAAATAGGAATTTATTTCAAAGAAAAATGTAAGCATTATAGAACTTTATACAACCACTTAATATTTCAACTACTTTAATAAGATTCTACAAATTTTGGAAATTCAAGTAGGCTGAATGAACTTTATTATCTAAGAGTGATAAGACTAGACTGGGACTACCAAATACAGCAGAACAGAAGGGATCCAGCTGCCATCAGTCACTGCAAAGACGAAGAAATCGGTTCTATAGGAAGAACAAAAAAAAATCTTTCGAGCCCTGTTCCACCCGAAAGATTGTTTATTGTTTATTGAAATTCTGTTTATAAGAAATACAAAAATATAAACCTAATATGTCAAAGTAAAATAAGTGGATAAAAAGTAAGTAAAATTTTATCATTAATTACTAGGGTCATAAAGATTTAAACAATATTTTCTATAGTCCTTTTTAAAACTGAAATTGGACATGGGGTTACATAAAATGTCAGGTAAATTGTTAAAAGCTTCAATAGATCTAAAAATAGTAAAATTTCTCTTAACTTCTAATCTAATTCTGGGTAAAATTAACCTGAAACTTCTAGTTTGGTGGTCATGAGCAGGGATAAAATCGTTAAAATATTTATTTAAAATCGAAGGGTCTTCATATAATGCTCTCCTTAAAAACGGCAATAAAAAAAATTACATACGTCTTCAAATTTTAAAATACTTAGTTTAATATATATATAATTTGTGGACATTAAAGGTACATTATTTCTATTTCTCTTTAAGTTCAAAATTATTCTTAAAATATCGTTTATTAAAACTTTCAAAGGGTGCAAGTGGACGTTAAAAGTTTTTCCATAAAAAATAATATATTGACTAAAAACTGAGTAAGCTAGAGAGTAATAAATTAAAAGTAAAGTATCTCTATTAAAATAATGTTTGGCTGAATAAATCATACCCCTAACTTGACGAGTTTTTTGCATGTTTGGTTTATGTGGGGTTTAAAAGTTAGTTTGTTGTCGATTAAAAGGCCTAAGTATTTAAAATCATCTACAAATTCTATTCTGTTATCATTAAAATTTATCTCAGGGTATTGACTATGGGACCTAGCGTTAAAAATTATTAGTTTAGTTTTATTTACATTTGGAGTCGGCTTGTTAAAATTTAACCACTTTGAGAGTTCGTCAATAAAGGATTGCACCCTATTAAAAATACTTTCAAAAGATGAGTCCCTAACGTAAAAAACAAAGTGCAACTAAAATTATTATTCTCAGCTAAAATTGGTAAATCGTTGATAAAGATATTAAAAAGTTAGGGACTTAAAACAGAACCCTGAAATAGACCTGTAATAATTGGTTTAAAATCAGAAATAAAATCATTAAAATGTACACGTTGCCGTCTATTGCCAAGATAACTGTTTAAATGCAAGTTAAAATTATCTCTGACACCGTAGTGATCCAATTTCTTTAACAAGATATCTTTATCTACAGTGTCAAAGGCCTTTTTAAGGTCTAGAAAGAAAGCTACACAATAAGAATTTGAATTAATAGATTTATAAACGAAGGATAAAAATTCTAAAATAGCGAAATTGGTAGACATACCCTCTCTAAATCCGTATTGGTGACTTGATAATATGTTATTTGATGAAATAAAACTAGATAATCTATTACATAATTTTTTTTCGAATATCTTATTAAAAATTGGTAATGTTGTTGTACCGAAAACTTTTCCCCTCTACAGCCCCGTTCTCAGAAAAAGTTCCACAACAAATAGGAAAACTGCGACCTAACCTTAGAGAAAACATTAGCAACTTAAAAAATATACGTTGCTTTAACAAGAATATTTAATATTATTAGGTATTTACTAATTTTTAATATTTACCACTTTTTATTCCCTACTAATTTTCATTCTTTATTAATTTTTAATCTTTACTAATTTTTATTCATTACTAATTTTTAATTTTTAATATTTACTAATTAAAATTTAGTTCTTTAGTAATAATCAATATAATAATAATTTAACTTCTTTTTAAAACCTGAAATACTTTAAAGTTACCGAGGTTGTACTAAATTAATTTGGAATCTAGAGGTTTTAAAATTTAAAAGAACTAATTTTATCTAATTTTATCCCCTTCATAACGAACTCACTGCATTATTTGTTGGCCATCATGCTAATGTCCAGGTGCATTAGATCCCATCTAGGTTATCCAGCGCAGCCCGCTCATCACCCGAAGGTTTTCCTTGACCTTACTCCATCTTATCTATCTGTAGTTCCCAGAAATAAGAGGGAATGTCTTGCATAAGTCCAGTGTAGAATGCTAGTCTCGGTTCAATGAACAATCAGCTGCCAGTAAGGTACTAATCACCCTAATCTTATCTGCATTAAAACGTGGCAGTACTATTGTGAATCACTGGAGACACTAGAAGAGACTGTATGCACTAGTTGAGCCTGCAAGCAACTGCCTAATTATTAGTTTTGCTTTTACAACTAGACAAAAATGTTCCAACACTGTGAGACCGAAGGCAGAGAACAATTCAAATTTGTGGGAACATTACTTTAAAAATTGAATAAATAGTTATTCCACTCTAATGGAGATCCCCTTGTCGCGGTGGAGTGGCTTGCGTAGCTCAATGATACAGCGAGGCTATACCTGCTCAGATGCAATCATGCTTAGAAGGCTCCTGTTGAGGGCTCAGAATAAGTCTCTCTGTGTGTTGGCAACGGGAGCAGGTGTCTGGAATCGGAAATTCACGAAATTGGTAGGCTGGGTCAGGGAAGCAGCGGGTCTGACTGGAAGGGTTATTCCAGAAGGTTGGACCATTAGCCTGTAACACTGTACCTTAGCCATCCATTATTAGTACTGAGCGGATGAGGAAAGCTTCTGCGTAACCAGTGCCGCACTCACCTTCTTTAATGAAGGCGCCAAGAACTGTCCCCGCCTTGGTGACAGGGGGGGGGGGGGGGGGCTTGGGTGAAACTGGACTGGTGAAGCCTGCAGGGTTCAGAAGGCAACACTACACTTCGTCCTTTTGGAAGCCCAAGTCGCCCGTGGTGCCAGGGGCAACCCTCCACATATTGAGCTCTCGGAGGTGTGAGGTCCGCTGCAGGAGGTAGACGTAACTAATCCTGGAAATCCTTGCAATTTTTGAGTGCTGCCAAGGATGGAAGGGGGCCTATGGGTTCTCGTGATGCTGGAAGGCAGTCACTCCTTTGGGTGGTCATTAGCCTGGCCGCTGTTACATCGGTTGGACCGAGAACGTGGAACGAGACCTGAATCTCTATCAACAGTATATGGATACCTCGAGCCTTAGCTCAATTCTTCTTTTTTCGGCAGAAGAGAGTCCGGTCGTGGAAGCCAACCCTTCAGGGAATAATTCTACAGTTGAAGCAGCCTCGGCTGTGGAAGCGGGTCCTTCAGGGACTGTCGGTGAGGTCGATGCAGATAAGTCCACTGACACCGACCAATTTTTTGTCTTCACTGACAACCCTGTTAGGAGTGCCAAACCAGTGGATGGGAATGCTGCCTCATTTATGAGTGTAGCAGACCAAAAACGGGATTAGAAGCGGAGGCAGAAGATTAAAAGGAGCATGGAGAATTTAGTTCTACATGATTCGTTGAAGTCTGCTGCTGATGCTACACAGAGAGGGTCTTCTGCCCTTCCTAGGAAATGGACAGAAGGGGACACCCCTCAATCTGATAGATAGTCCTCCAAAAAGAGGAAAACGGAAAGTACGTCCTACGCCAGTTCTCTGAGGAAGGACCTCATGGTGTACATTGGACCGACCCAAGGGAATGGCCCGATAACACCTAAGAAACATAACGCAATTAAGAAGGCTGCTACGTAGAGCATTCTCAATTGTGAACAAGTACCTATCTGCATAGATTCCTGTGCTCTACTATCCGGCAGGGTGCGGATTGCCTGTGCAGATCAGGTATCGATGGAGTGAATTAAAGGGGAGGCGAAGAAGCTTGTCCCGTCAGCCAGCGCCCGCAAGGAGTACTTGGTGATGGGACATGGGGACTTGCCTCCCACCAAAAGATGCACTGCCTGGGTCCCAGTGGACACTGCTGAAAACATGGAGGATCTTATGAGCCTCCTTGCTAAGTCTAACCGGGACCTCAAGATTGGAGGCATCCACTTGACGCGAGAGACTGCCCATTCTGGGAAACCTGGCGCCCTAGGACGGGTTTGATTCTTCGCTGTTGAGGAGGGTTGCCTCGAACAACTGTAGAGACTGCAGATGCGGCCATATTGTGCTTTGGGCCGTTTATCTTTTAAATTCCGCAGCCTAAGCTTTAAGCCAGGTGGCAACCCTCCACCACTCGAAGCCTCTTCAGAGGGATGAATGGGGCTACCCTTTTTATAAATTCATTTTAATTATTTTTTTAAATTGTTTCACTATTTCTAATTCTGTACCACAAAAATTCTGCTTTGAATTGTGCTATCAACTTTTATCTTTTAATAATCACAATTCTTTGCCTAATTTGTATTATCTGTCCTATGATCCATTATTCTCTTTCTTACTATCATCTGATCAATAAGTTTTAAGGGTTGGCAACTAAATCTACATCGCAGCTCTATCGCCTGTGTAGATTTGCAGAGAAGACAAGAGCACAACAATCACTATGCAGCTCTTTTGCAGGAGCCGTATACTTTTAAAGGAAGGCTACACATTGCCCCACCAGGGCTATATTATTTATATCCCCGAATACATCGGATAACCGGAGCAGAACCGCAGTGATAGCTTCAGCAAGTTTGAATGCTTGGTCTATCCCGCACTTCACTGATAATGACACTGCCACTATTGCTTTCAAAAGCAACTCTGGTCCTTTCTGGTGTTCGTCCGGCTATATGCCTGGGGATACAAATAATCCTCCACCAGCTTTAGTTAGAGCTCTAATACAACACTGTAGGCAACATATCATACCACTGATTATAAGGTGTGACGCCAATGCTCATCACACAGCGTGGAACAGCACTTACTGTAACGAGAGAGGTGAAACCTTATGGGACTATCTTACCTCGACTAACATGGAAATCTGTAACAGAGGCCATGAACCAACCTTTGTTACATCTGTCAGAAGAGAGGTCCTTGACCTAAAGCTGGTAACCACGACTTCAACGGATTTCCTTGCAGATTGGCGAGTAGATCCTACACCCAGTATGTCAGATCATCGTTGTATTCGGTTTCAACTAACGGAACAACCTCCTCCACCTCAGGTAACAGGTAATGTTAAGAAAACTGATTGGTTTTCTTATTTAAATCTCTGCCACCAGGTCTTAAACCAGCAGGAGTTGGGTGCTCTCTGTGATATCGAGGGCCTCAATGAAGCTGCATCAAACATAACTCTCATGCTTGTTTCAGCTTTCTAGGAATCTTGCCCCGTCAGAGCTGTGTGCTCTGATAAGAGCACCCAAAGGTGATGGTTTTCGAAAGCTGCTGCAATGAGAAAACTCGTTAGGAAATCGTGGAATCGTGCAAAGAGAACTAATACTCCATCCTCCTGGAATATTTATTATTCAGACCAGAGAGAATGCAAAAAACTCATCAGGAATGCCAAACGTTCATCCCGGAGTAACTTTTGTGAATCTTATGAGAAAATACCTGTACCTAATAGACTATGTAGGATTCTGAAAAGTGTGAAGAGGGTACAACTGGATGTTATCCATCAAATGGATGGCACATACACCTCGGATCCCGAAAAATCTCTGGAGCACATGCTAGAGATTAATTTTCCTGGTAGTGATTCAAATAATAATGATGAATTTCAAAGACAGGCTGCGGCAACAATAAACAAGGTTGAGGAACAATCGGGTTGGGATAGAGTCAATAAATCCAAAGTGACCTTCAACAGAGTGGAAAAAGCCATCAGCTCTTTTGATGATTTCAAAGCACCAGCGCCTGACGGTATTTACCCTATCATGATTAAAAAAGCTGGTGACAGGTTGAAAAAGATATTAGTTAACCTATTCCGACACAGTCTACGGCTCAGACACATTCCCCTCTGCTGGTCTAATTCAAGGATAATTTTCTTACCAAAACCAGGAAAGAATTCTTTTCAGAACGCCAAATCTTTTAGGCCAAAAACTCTTACTTCTTTCTTCTTAAACATCTTGAAGAGGCTTATTCAGTGGCATCTTTATAGTGTTCCACACAATATTTGCAATAGCATGCACCCCGCACAATTCGCATACAAGCATGGTCAATTTGGTCATTCTACAGAGGCAGCTTTACATGCTGTAGTGAGTAGAATTGAGAAAGCTTGCTTCAACAAACAGTTAGCACTTGGACTTTTCCTTGACATAGTGGGGGCCTTCAATAATGTCACCATTCAGTCAGTTGAAAAGGCTCTAAAAGAAGCCAATTTTGAACAACCTCTCATTAGGTGGATCGTTCAGATGCTGAGTTTTCGTTTGGTCACCCCAACTATTGATGACCACAGTAAGACCATCCGTGTTAAGAGAGGGACTCCACAAGGTGGAGTACTTTCACCTCTACTTTTCAACCTGGTCAAGGACAAGCTACTGAAAAGTCTGTTGGCTGTCCATGGTATATATTCACAGGCCTATGCAGATGATATCATCATCTTAGGAACTGGTATTGACTCTGCCACAATCAGCAGCAGAGTACAGGAAGGCATAGCAGCTGTGATGACTTGGTCTGAACAATGTGGCCTTAACGTAAGCCCCTCTAAAACATCAACCATTATGTACACATAGAAGAAAAAGTGGAGATATCATCCACTAACAATTGGAGGAGAACCTATTTGACTAGTAGATAGGACTGTCTGCTTGGGTATTACCATATAATTAGATTCTAAATTGAGCTGGTTGCCGCATATCAATGGCAGGATAACCAAAGCCAACAGACCTATTATAAACTATTTGGTCAGTATATGGATTGCTTGGTTGTACACCAAAACTGTTATCAATAAATTGGATAAATTCCAACGCACAGCTTGTATTTCTATTTACTCAGCTTACCACGGAACTCCTAAGGCAGCATTGGAAATGGTATTGGGTCTTGCACCCCTTAGTTTGCATTTGCAGTATCCTTAAGTGTCCTGGACACCTGATAAGACCTACATTTAATATGGACACAAAGTTTCACACCAGCTTAACTGAGTTAGAAATTGATTTCGTTGACGTGGAAAGGATCTTGACTTGCTTCACTGATGAGTCAAAGCTCAAGAATGGTGAAACAGGTTCAGGAATCCATTTTCCTATCGGGTTGATTGAAGACATTGATTTATAAAATGGCCTACACCCCACAATCTTCCAAGCAGAGGTGCTGGCGATCGCTCTGGCCGCAGAATGTCTGACCAGCACCGTTGGAATGCACACCTACTCTAAAGTGATATTTTTCTCGTATAGCCAAGCAGCTATATATGCACTTGGTGGACTAATCACCAGAAGCTCGGTTGTAAGCAGATGCATAAAGGCACTAAACACTCTAGCAACTGCTGATGAAGTAGAACAACGCTGGACAAAAGCGCATGTAGGTACCGCAGGCAACGAACAAGCGGATGCTCTTGCTAAAAGAGACTCATCATCCCCCTTTATAGAGCCTGAACCAGCTTTACCTTTTCCGGTCTGATGCTGTAAAGGAGCTGTTTAGAGATAGGTGGAGAGCGCTACAATCAGTGCTTGGAGCAACCTGACAACATGCAGGCAAACTAAGTCACTTTTTACCAATTCAACTTTCGAAAAAAGGTGTTAAGAAACTGGTGTACCTTCCTCGCTGGAAACTGCGACTACTTCTCCAAGTCATAACGGGACATGGCAACCTTGGCCGTTATCTACTCACCACGGAAAGGAGGGCGACGGATATCTGTGTCTTGTGTGGTCTCAATAGTGAGACACGAAATCACATTATTGAGATTGCCCTTCCTACAACTTGCAAAGGCGACTCACTTTAGATGGAGTCTTTACCAACCTGCACTCGATTGTCAACAATTGTAAGTTTGACAAACTATCCAACTTCGACCACTAACAGAATTCGACCACTAGCAGAATGGCACTCTATCTCCTATAGCATCGTAGGCTGGACTTAGCACCGGGACACTCTGAGTCTTCACAAGTGAACATCTGCCTTACTTGACTTTGCTGGACTTAGCACAATTGACCCGTCTTGTGGTCTGCGTGCTGTCCCACTGTCACAGCGGCCAGTTATGCTCATTAAAAACCGTAGAAGTGCATATTTCTACACAATTTGTTTTAATTTTTTTCTGAAGCAGATGTTGAATTCCTAGTTCACGTCCCTATTTCATTTAGGGACACGAACTAGAAAACGATCCAAATATCCCCTTCCTAGTTCACGTCCCTAATTGATTTCGGGGCGTGAACTAGGAAGGGGGGTAATTTGGAGAAAGTATAATTTTAACATCTAGTCCAATCTTGAACTGACATTTTAAAATCGAGTATATTCAAACAGCATACATCAGACATCTTAATTTATTTGTTTTTCTAAACAATATTGCTAAATTTGCAGTTTGCTGAATTTCCATTTCAAATATTCCTTTTCGGTATTACTATGTAGTTAAGAAACTAGATTTTCTGTCAATTAATATTTCTTAGTGCAACATATTTGAAAAGATATCCCCTTTTTAGTTCACGTCCCTATTTAATTTAGAGACGTGAACTAGGAAGGGGGTATTTGGATCGGTTACTAGTTCACGTCCCTAAATGAAATAGGGACGTGAACTAGGAATTTATGGAGTCCTGAAATGCCATGGAGTCCTGAAATGCCATGGAGTCCTGAAATGCCATGGAGTCCTGAAATGCCATGGAGTCCTGAAATGCCATGGAGTCCTGAAATGCCATGGAGTCCTGAAATGCCATGGAGTCCTGAAATGCCATGGAGTCCTGAAATGCCATGGAGTCCTGAAATGCCATGGAGTCCTGAAATGCCATGGAGTCCTGAAATGCCATGGAGTCCTGAAATGCCATGGAGTCCTGAAATGCCATGGAGTCCTGAAATGCCATGGAGTCCTGAAATGCCATGGAGTCCTGAAATGCCATGGAGTCCTGAAATGCCATGGAGTCCTGAAATGCCATGGAGTCCTGAAATGCCATGGAGTCCTGAAATGCCATGGAGTCCTGAAATGCCATGGAGTCCTGAAATGCCATGGAGTCCTGAAATGCCATGGAGTCCTGAAATGCCATGGAGTCCTGAAATGCCATGGAGTCCTGAAATGCCATGGAGTCCTGAAATGCCATGGAGTCCTGAAATGCCATGGAGTCCTGAAATGCCATGGAGTCCTGAAATGCCATGGAGTCCTGAAATGCCATGGAGTCCTGAAATGCCATGGAGTCCTGAAATGCCATGGAGTCCTGAAATGCCATGGAGTCCTGAAATGCCATGGAGTCCTGAAATGCCATGGAGTCCTGAAATGCCATGGAGTCCTGAAATGCCATGGAGTCCTGAAATGCCATGGAGTCCTGAAATGCCATGGAGTCCTGAAATGCCATGGAGTCCTGAAATGCCATGGAGTACTGAAATGCCATGGAGTCCTGAAATGCCATGGAGTCCTGAAATGCCATGGAGTCCTGAAATGCCATGGAGTCCTGAAATGCCATGGAGTCCTGAAATGCCATGGAGTCCTGAAATGCCATGGAGTCCTGAAATGCCATGGAGTCCTGAAATGCCATGGAGTCCTGAAATGCCATGGAGTCCTGAAATGCCATGGAGTCCTGAAATGCCATGGAGTCCTGAAATGCCATGGAGTCCTGAAATGCCATGGAGTCCTGAAATGCCATGGAGTCCTGAAATGCCATGGAGTCCTGAAATGCCATGGAGTCCTGAAATGCCATGGAGTCCTGAAATGCCATGGAGTCCTGAAATGCCATGGAGTCCTGAAATGCCATGGAGTCCTGAAATGCCATGGAGTCCTGAAATGCCATGGAGTCCTGAAATGCCATGGAGTCCTGAAATGCCATATGGAGTCCTGAAATGCCATATGGAGTCCTGAAATGCCATATGGAGTCCTGAAATGCCATATGGAGTCCTGAAATGCCATATGGAGTCCTGAAATGCCATATGGAGTCCTGAAATGCCATATGGAGTCCTGAAATGCCATATGGAGTCCTGAAATGCCATATGGAGTCCTGAAATGCCATATGGAGTCCTGAAATGCCATATGGAGTCCTGAAATGCCATATGGAGTCCTGAAATGCCATATGGAGTCCTGAAATGCCATATGGAGTCCTGAAATGCCATATGGAGTCCTGAAATGCCATATGGAGTCCTGAAATGCCATATGGAGTCCTGAAATGCCATATGGAGTCCTGAAATGCCATATGGAGTCCTGAAATGCCATATGGAGTCCTGAAATGCCATATGGAGTCCTGAAATGCCATATGGAGTCCTGAAATGCCATATGGAGTCCTGAAATGCCATATGGAGTCCTGAAATGCCATATGGAGTCCTGAAATGCCATATGGAGTCCTGAAATGCCATATGGAGTCCTGAAATGCCATATGGAGTCCTGAAATGCCATATGGAGTCCTGAAATGCCATATGGAGTCCTGAAATGCCATATGGAGTCCTGAAATGCCATATGGAGTCCTGAAATGCCATATGGAGTCCTGAAATGCCATATGGAGTCCTGAAATGCCATATGGAGTCCTGAAATGCCATATGGAGTCCTGAAATGCCATATGGAGTCCTGAAATGCCATATGGAGTCCTGAAATGCCATATGGAGTCCTGAAATGCCATATGGAGTCCTGAAATGCCATATGGAGTCCTGAAATGCCATATGGAGTCCTGAAATGCCATATGGAGTCCTGAAATGCCATATGGAGTCCTGAAATGCCATATGGAGTCCTGAAATGCCATATGGAGTCCTGAAATGCCATATGGAGTCCTGAAATGCCATATGGAGTCCTGAAATGCCATATGGAGTCCTGAAATGCCATATGGAGTCCTGAAATGCCATATGGAGTCCTGAAATGCCATATGGAGTCCTGAAATGCCATATGGAGTCCTGAAATGCCATATGGAGTCCTGAAATGCCATATGGAGTCCTGAAATGCCATATGGAGTCCTGAAATGCCATATGGAGTCCTGAAATGCCATATGGAGTCCTGAAATGCCATATGGAGTCCTGAAATGCCATATGGAGTCCTGAAATGCCATATGGAGTCCTGAAATGCCATATGGAGTCCTGAAATGCCATATGGAGTCCTGAAATGCCATATGGAGTCCTGAAATGCCATATGGAGTCCTGAAATGCCATATGGAGTCCTGAAATGCCATATGGAGTCCTGAAATGCCATATGGAGTCCTGAAATGCCATATGGAGTCCTGAAATGCCATATGGAGTCCTGAAATGCCATATGGAGTCCTGAAATGCCATATGGAGTCCTGAAATGCCATATGGAGTCCTGAAATGCCATATGGAGTCCTGAAATGCCATATGGAGTCCTGAAATGCCATATGGAGTCCTGAAATGCCATATGGAGTCCTGAAATGCCATATGGAGTCCTGAAATGCCATATGGAGTCCTGAAATGCCATATGGAGTCCTGAAATGCCATATGGAGTCCTGAAATGCCATATGGAGTCCTGAAATGCCATATGGAGTCCTGAAATGCCATATGGAGTCCTGAAATGCCATATGGAGTCCTGAAATGCCATATGGAGTCCTGAAATGCCATATGGAGTCCTGAAATGCCATATGGAGTCCTGAAATGCCATATGGAGTCCTGAAATGCCATATGGAGTCCTGAAATGCCATATGGAGTCCTGAAATGCCATATGGAGTCCTGAAATGCCATATGGAGTCCTGAAATGCCATATGGAGTCCTGAAATGCCATATGGAGTCCTGAAATGCCATATGGAGTCCTGAAATGCCATATGGAGTCCTGAGATGCCATATGGAGTCCTGAGATGCCATATGGAGTCCTGAGATGCCATATGGAGTCCTGAGATGCCATATGGAGTCCTGAGATGCCATATGGAGTCCTGAGATGCCATATGGAGTCCTGAGATGCCATATGGAGTCCTGAAATGCCATATGGAGTCCTGAGATGCCATATGGAGTCCTGAAATGCCATATGGAGTCCTGAAATGCCATATGGAGTCCTGAAATGCCATATGGAGTCCTAAGATGCCATATGGAGTCCTAAGATGCCATATGGAGTCCTAAGATGCCATATGGAGTCCTAAGATGCCATATGGAGTCCTAAGATGCCATATGGAGTCCTAAGATGCCATATGGAGTCCTAAGATGCCATATGGAGTCCTAAGATGCCATATGGA
>CANNZV010000136.1:137014-285712 GCA_947561585.1 Caprella mutica
ATGCCATATGGAGTCCTAAGATGCCATATGGAGTCCTAAGATGCCATATGGAGTCCTAAGATGCCATATGGAGTCCTAAGATGCCATATGGAGTCCTAAGATGCCATATGGAGTCCTAAGATGCCATATGGAGTCCTAAGATGCCATATGGAGTCCTAAGATGCCATATGGAGTCCTAAGATGCCATATGGAGTCCTAAGATGCCATATGGAGTCCTAAGATGCCATATGGAGTCCTAAGATGCCATATGGAGTCCTAAGATGCCATATGGAGTCCTAAGATGCCATATGGAGTCCTAAGATGCCATATGGAGTCCTAAGATGCCATATGGAGTCCTAAGATGCCATGGAGTCCTAAGATGCCATGGAGTCCTAAGATGCCATGGAGTCCTTAGATGCCATGGAGTCTTTAGATGCCATGGAGTCTTTAGATGCCATGGAGTCCTTAGATGCCATGGAGTCAATAGATGCCATGGAGTCCTGAGACATCATAAATTCCTAAAATGATGCGAAGTCTTATTTTGGGCTTTATTATTCTATTTAATAATTTGGTAAGTCGGTAAAGTTGATGGGATATATTGGTTAATATCTAGTTTTCTGTAACTCTTCACATCACTTTATTAGCATAGACTCTGCCATTAATAAAAAAAAAAAAATTGCGAATAATTAATATAATAAACTATTCAAAGAGAAATATATGTAGAACCTAGTAATATTTGTAATATTTACAATAGAAAAACTGTCAGGTGACAAAAATTGTGTTTTGTCTTATAATTGGTTTTTCCTATACAACAGTTTCAGAATATCTTAATTGGTTAAATTATCTAATATATGGTTTATTTAGTCTGAGGTTGTCTACTACGATGGTTTGCTGTAAATAAAAATTTTGAATTTAATATTTGAATTTGTTACATTTCATAAATTTCAACTTACCTAACCTTTTTTTATAACACTTTTAGGTTAAATTGGAATAAATATACTATAAACTAGATTCATTGAATTTTTATGGAATAAATAGTTTTTGTTTTCATCATTTTTCTTTATTTAAACGGACTAAAAACTGTTGATTTTATATTCCAAAATGCTAATTTATTCGTTGTAAATACCTATTTATCAATCCTAAAAGTGTATGTATAAGTCCTAAAATGCCTTCATAGGTCCTAAAATGCCATTTTTTAGATCCTAAACTGCCATTTTTTAGATCCTAAACTGTCTTTTTTGAGGTCCTAAACTGCCTTTTTTGAGGTCCTAAACTGCCTTTTTTGAGGTCCTAAACTGCCGTTTTTGAGGTCCTTAAATGCCGTTTTTGAGGTCCTTAAATGCCTTTTTTATAGTCCTAAAATGCCTTTTTTATAGGTCCTAAAAGTCCGGGCTCTAGGAAATTAGTAAAATTCAATTATCTCTTTTGTAGAGTTCTTTAGTTTCGTTTAAATTAATTCGACTTTTTTTCCAATTAGTTTGTAATATAGTCCTTTGTAGCATTAATTGTAGTAAGTATTCTACGGATTGGAATTAGAGACCTTATCTTACAGTTAGTCTCGAGTAATAGAAGATAAATGTAGTGTTTCTATAAAACCACGTTTCTAATGCTAAACATCTATTCACCTTATCTTGCAATTTCCAAAAATAGCTCTGTTGTCTATTCTTCACTCATTCTAAATTCTCCTTTCTTTCCATCATTCACGGTCTAACGCTCACTCTAACCTCTTAATTCATCAGCAAAAATTAAAAATATTAGATCGAAGTGTCACTCTTTTGAATAGATTCTTTGCTGAAATATTTTGTAAGTTTGATTTTTAAAATTCGAAACAAACTCTTGATCACAGTAAGGATTTTAATCTATTCTGTGTTCTACTATCCACTAATCTTGTTTTCTATCAAATTTTGTTTCTTCCTTGCCACTCGAATGTGGATACTTTTAACATAAACCAAATGTGCGTCGAATACAAATTGTTCAATATTTACAAAAAATTTGTCTTGTCTTCTTATTTGATAGTTTTGGATTTCCTTTAACTAGGTTACAAGGACGTTTTTTTCTTGGGGAGCAGTTGCCCCAAAATATACAAATTACTTGGAAATTATCATATTATTTTATGATAGTATGAGATTAAAATAAAATTTATTGAATTTGTTTTATCTTGTTAATGATTGTTTGTAGCGTAATTCTAAGTCAATATCAGGCAGTATTTAATCAATTTGTTTGTAATTATTTTCAGATTCAAATAACTTCGCACTACTATAGTTCTAATCAGTGCAGTTCTCATCACTATCAGTGTAGTTCTCATCAGGACAGTACTAATCACTATCAGTGTAGTTCTCATCAGGACAGTACTAATCACTATCAGTGGTGTTCTCATCAGGACAGTACTAATCACTATCAGTGGTGTTCTCATCAGGACAGTACTAATCACTATCAGTGGTGTTCTCATCAGGACAGTACTAATCACTATCAGTGGTGTTCTCATCAGGACAGTACTAATCACTATCAGTGGTGTTCTCATCAGGACAGTACTAATCACTATCAGTGGTGTTCTCATCAGGACAGTACTAATCACTATCAGTGTAGTTCTCGTCAGGACAGTACTAATCACTATCAGTGGTGTTCTCATCAGGACAGTACTAATCACTATCAGTGGTGTTCTCATCAGGACAGTACTAATCACTATCAGTGGTGTTCTCATCAGGACAGTACTAATCACTATCAGTGTAGTTCTCATCAGGACAGTACTAATCACTATCAGTGGTGTTCTCATCAGGACAGTACTAATCACTATCAGTGGTGTTCTCATCAGGACAGTACTAATCACTATCAGTGGTGTTCTCATCAGGACAGTACTAATCACTATCAGTGTAGTTCTCGTCAGGACAGTACTAATCACTATCAGTGTAGTTCTCATCAGGACAGTACTAATCACTATCAGTGGTGTTCTCATCAGGACAGTACTAATCACTATCATTGTAGTTCTCGTCAGGACAGTACTAATCACTATCAGTGTAGTTCTCGTCAGGACAGTACTAATCACTATCAGTGTAGTTCTCATCAGGACAGTACTAATCACTATCAGTGGTGTTCTCATCAGGACAGTACTAATCACTATCATTGTAGTTCTCGTCAGGACAGTACTAATCACTATCAGTGGAGTTCTCATCATTCCCAGGAAGTCTGGTCTCATTCCCCTGTGATCTCCATTTATTCATGCTTATTACTTTTAGATTTTCAACGACATTTCTCCGTAAAAAAGAAGTGCATAAAATACCGAACTAATTTGTCTAGTTTTATTTATTGCTATGAATTTGAAAAAACTTAATCGTAGATGAATAGTTCTAATCATAGATTAAAATTAATTGTATATTGTATATTATATAACCCTAAACTTTTAAAAATACTTCAATTGATACTTCAAGTAAACTAGAACTAATCAGAAATCCTTTATTTTAGTAAGAATTGTATCGGGTAGTTTTTACTTTAGAAATAACCTGCAAGTGTATTTATTCGTGTAGTAGTTTTTAAATTTACTCAATTTAATTGTTATTTTTAACTTTTGTTAAACACTATTTTTATAAATATATAAATATAAAATAATTATCCGCTTTCTTTGGATCCTTTATTTATCTTATTTTTTAAGTATAAAACCAATATTGTATGATAGAGATAGAACTTGCAAGTTGAAAGCCTTAGTTGACAGTTGTCATGAAACCCAGTTTCACTCCGATGTCACAAATTAAGCACCAAAACTGCAGTAGGTGGCTACATTAAGCGGACCATTCACGATCAGTTTCGCCTCAAGGAAATCCTTGAGGTTTGGTAAAACTGATCGTGAATGGGGGTATTTTAGGCCTGTCAATCCCACTGTCAGTTGGCTGGCTGAGAACAGGTGATGTTTGATTTTGAGGAGGGATTTAAGTCTTCTGAAGGGAAAACTGACCGTGAATGGTGAGTGATCAGGTCAGTGGTCAGTCTTGCTGCTTGCTGACACTGATTTAGCATTGAAAGACTTTGATTTAGTCGTTCTGGGATTCTTTAGAGTAGTATGCGCCGTAACAAGCCCTAATCTCATAAACCCTAATTAATTATTACAAATGGAGGATGCTATTTCTATGGCCTGAACGGGGGTAGAACATGAGCCCCTCCTCCTGTTCATGAAATAATCATGAAGTGTGCAGTATCATTTATTCTGAGAGATTCAAAGCAATCTTAATTTATTCATATTATATAAAGATTAAAAAAGAGAGGTTCGTGTCCGGGGGGGGGGGGGGGGGGGCTTATAACCATACCTCATCTTGAACACCATGTTAGCCTGACCTGCAGTGACCTGAACTGATGGAAAGACTGATCGTTAGTGGACGTCCTCGTTCAGCGCCTGAAGGAATTCCTTAAGGCCTGACTTTATTTTATTGTCAACGTTGGCGATGTGGCATTCATTGAAAGAAAAATAATGACCTCTTCAGTTATTTTTAGTTCACAATATCACTGCTTGTTAATTGGGCGTGCATGCATTTAATATATAAAAAATTTAAACTGAAAAGAATCAGTTCACTTGATGATAAAATAATCTATCAAATTACTGCATTTAAAATCGAAACTAAATAGATTAAGCTACAACTTAGTCATAGCTTTAGTTTATTCATTAGCCTAAATTTTTTCGATTAAATTACTTTAATAAAAGATATAAAGTAGCGGTATAGTCGTATAGTTAATAACTAATAACTTATTTATAAGTTGCTGAAAATAGAGAAAAACGCTTGTCAGAAACTTACTGATTGTTGTCATTAAATTAAGACAGGTTAAATTACTATTTTAAAAACACAGTTTAATAACTTTCACATTTTGGCCAATATATTGAATGAATTAAAAAAGATTATACAAACAAAGGACTTCGAAAAAGGAGAGAAACTTGTATTTTCGACGAAATTAGTCATCACTATTAATTTATTGTAATTCTGAATGCAGAAAATCTCCGGATTATAACCGAGACTGGTTATAGCCCGTCCAGCAAATTATTTAAATGTGAAAAAAATGCTAATCATATCTTTAGACTATTAAATGCTCTTGTGTGAATGATTATAATACAAAATATTCGTGGAATAAGATTTGACAAAAACTAAAAGTAAAACTATATACATTTACCAAAAAGTTGAAAACGTATATTATAGTTTTAATATTATTAGAGGTTATTTAAACTCTGCGTTGAAGGTTTTGTTCAGATTTCAAGCTTTCGTTTTAATAATTTTAATATAATTTTATTTAATATAATTTTATTTAATATAATTTTATTTAATATTATTTTATTTAATATAATTTTATTTAATATAATTTTATTTAATATAATTTTATTTGATATAATTTTATTTAATATAATTTTATTTAATATAATTTTATTTAATGTAATTCTATTTAATATAATTTTATTTAATATAATTTATTTAATGTAATTTTATTTAATATAATTTTATTTAATATAATTTATTTAATGTAATTTTATTTAATATAATTTTATTTAATGTAATTCTATTTAATATAATTTTATTTAATATAATTTATTTAATGTAATTTTATTTAATATAATTTTATTTAATGTAATTTAATTTAATATAATCTTTAATTTTTAATAGTTTTGATAATATAGCTAGCCTATAGGAGAACAAATAATTTAAAGGTGTAAAAGAAGCGAAGTAATTTAAAATCAAAATTATCTGAAGAGGATTAGTTTAACTTGTGTGAATGGTTGTCATAAATAATATTTTTGGAATTAATGAGATTTGATAAAGCTAAAGCTAGAAATCTACTTTTACCTCAAATTCGAATAGTTATTAGTTTCAATATTAGAACGACAATTGGTCGAAAGTAAATTGCATAAAAAACATACAAGAATAAATCGTATGAAACATATACCAAGGTTAATTAAATGGAAAATTTCAAAATTATAATTATTCATTTCAAATTATAAAAATTGCATGTAATCATTACAAAATGAACATTACATGGATGATACAAATGAAACTATATGTTTATACTTTAATTAACAAAAATAATATCTAATCACTTGCCAGAAATCAGTATAAATCAGCCCCCCCCCCCACCCCACCTTCCGTCCCTTCTCTAGATACACATATATTATCCCCCATTTCACCCAATTACCCCAACATTTTACCCCAGCAATAGACTCCTCCTTCTTGGGAGATTTTTGAACGCGGAGTAATACACTTTAAAATGCCATATGCAAAATATAAGAAAAGTCAAAAATACTAAAATAGCATACTACAGATGACGGATACACATTTCCGCGATAGTACATACTAATGAGTGCAAATGCTTCCGCTAATTTATATATGAACATTTAAAAAATAAACGAGCATTCAAATGCTACATAGTTAAATATTCTGAATCGAATTAAAACCAATTTGGCGATTGTTTGATTTTGACTTTAGTAGCCCTTTGTTTCCACTTGGCCTCACTTATTAAAATTTAGAAATATTTTTGCAATATTCCAATACTGGATATAAGTTTACTATGCATTTTAAGCATTTTGTCCGTTAGGCAGTTTGCCCGTTAGGCATTTTGTCCGTAGGTATTTTGTCCGTAGGCATTTTGTCCGTTAGGCATTTTGTCCGTAGGTATTTTGACCGAAGGCGTTTTGTCAGCTCACTGCACAAACAATAGGTAAAGTTCTTATTTTTACCACACACAGAGAACGGTTTTGTTTTTTGTAGTAGGTTTTTGGTTGTATTAACAAAATAAATTAGTCAGCTATGAGCCATCAAAATAATTTTGTTACAGTAAATATATTTTTTTGTTAAGGTTTTTTTGTTGTAGTTACACTAGAATTTTTAGGTAACAGTAACTAGAGCTTATTAGTTATAGTAACATTACAATACTGTTACTTCAAAAAATGTATTTTGTTATGTCAATAAAACGTTTATTTAAAAGCAACACAAATAATTTTTTGTAGTAACAAAATCCTCTTGTTATTTTAACTGAAAAAATAGATTATGCTGTTTTACTTACTATTTCTTAATTTATTGCATATAGTATATATGTAAATTTGACTGTATATCAATTAGTTTAATGTTACATGTAGTTATACACAAATTAAATGGGAATAAAAGAAAAGAAATGAAATGGTACATTCAGGACTCGAACCGGCGGTCTCCAAACTCCAGTCTGCGGCGTTGACCTCTCAGCCATCCAGGACATAGTAGAAGGAGGATTGGAATAAACTATAAACAATAAGAAAACATGCAAGCCATTTAAAGAAATTATAGATAAATATTATTTAATATTCTATTGATTTCGTATCTTTTCTTTTTTATAATGACAAGCAATTGAAAATTTAAATTGAATATTTTTAAAATAGCTATCTATTAATATTTATCAATTCCCACCTACCTACATAGTTTCTTAATAGGTTTTTTTATTAATCAATACCTACATAGTGTATATCCTTACTTACTTAGTTATGATACGTAAATAAGGCTTCAGAATGAACTTGCTGCAATATGTATCGATATTTTTACCATTAAGATTTGCCCCAAGACTCAATGCATAACTTTTTCCCGCGTAAATCAGACGAGGGACATCACGCGTGGGACATACGTGGGAATATCAATACAAAATAGCACTCAAGAAACACGTATAAATTCATATATATATATTGATTCTGTACGAACAATGAATACATATTGTGGTAACTTAAAATGTATATGAAGCCTAATAACAAAAAGAAATGGCAGATAATTATTACTAATGACAATATAATATTGTTTATAGTAAAAAATATATCAACAAAAATATAATATTATTGTAGCAAAATTATCATTTATAAAGACAAAGGTATTTTGTTAACAACAATGATATATTTTAACTGAATTTTTCAAGTTACTACTAAAAAAACATTTTGTTATAAATAAAAAAACATTTAACAATATTTTATTGTTATCATAGCAATATTTAAGTTAATATGAACAAAACTTTTTCAGTAACCTTAACAATCTTCCATTACAAAAATTTTACAGTTAACTTAAAGAAATATTTTGTTGTAGTAAAGAAACCTTTGAACAATATTTTATTGCTGATTTAACTCAATTGATGGTTAATATAACAAAATTTTCCCATTACCATAACCAAATGTTATCGACAAAATACGTTTTGTAAATTTAACAAAACCGTTATCTGTGTGCAAGTATAGATCTTTATTTTTATTTATTATTTAAAGCACAAGCAATAGGTTTGTGTCCATATCCAGACAGTATGATTTATAAATCATATTGTCATAACCCTGTTAAAATTATTACTGAATCCTGCACAATAACTTTATAACAAAGAAAACTGGTGTATTGAATAACCATTTCAAGATAATAAATGAACGAACATCAACATATAGAATTATAGATTTCCATCATTTTTTTATATACAGTGAAATCTGGATGTTGCTATACACAAAAGCAGTTTCGAGTGGGGACGTGTCATTAGTCCGACAATTACATCTTTCTGTGTTATTAACTTATTTTACGTTTTATTTTTTGATTTAAAAAATATGATTAAATAGGTTTACTCAATTAGTAACTAATCTAAATAATACAATAATTTTTCATTTTTTAAATTTTATATTACTCTTTAATTTCACTTTATTTCTAATATTAATTTATGATGCAATCCCTCATTTGATTTCATAATTTAATGTAGTTTGTTGTATCCGTTAGATTGTTGAACTGCACACTTCATGATTGTTTGCCCCCCGATATAGATATATTTTATGTTAAATTAGTAATAAACTAAAAAAGTTTCAGACTAATGGGGTGTCGGACTACTGAATAGAAACCGTTTCGAGAAACCATTCAATTGCTGAATTATAAAGTAGTTACACCCATGCATGTAACTACTTGTTTCAACATGTAAAAAATGGAGAGAACTACATACACAAAAAGTGTTAGTTAATATAAATATAGATATTTCATTAAAGATTTATTAGGTTGAATTTCGAAATGTATATTTGTTATTAATATCATATCATTTTATTCACACTATATTTTAATATTCAACGATATCCAATAATTATTGGTATCTTATAGTTATTTCCTATAAACTATTTGGCAAATTTTCTTTTACTAAGTAAGGAGGAGCTTATCATAAGCAAGGGTGTCGAATCTCAATGTTAAATGAGAATTACACGGTATTTGCTAAGATTTTAAAGGTATTCACCATTTGTTAGGCGATAGTGCAGCTTCATTTTCCTTGCATCTTTGCCTGCAGACACCGTTATTTACATATTATTAGTCTTTTCCACTACATTCATTAATAAGTGACTCCGTTCACGAAGTAGCTTTTTTGCATCCATGAGCATCGTCCCGAAGCAGACGTTGTACATCATTGCAATGTTAAGATAACTAGAGTCATCTTAACATTAATTAAATTACAAATTTGATGTTGTGAACTAAAACTTTTTCAAATATCTGCAAGCAGCACAATTAGTAAATTTCCTCCTACTACATGTAAATATCAGTCTACTGTTTTTTCTTCGACTATAGAGCCTACTTAGTTGCAAAAAAGCAGTACAATTAGTGAATTTCCTCCTATCACACAGAGAACGGTTTTGTTAAATTTACAAAACATATTCTGTCGATAACATTTGGTTATGGTAATGAGAAAATTTTGTTATATTAACCATCAATTGAGTTAAATCAGCAATAAAATATTGTTCAAAGATTTCTTCACTACAACAAAATATTTTCTTAAGTTAACTGTAAAATTTTTGTTATGGAAGATTGTTAAGGTTACTAAAAAATTTTTGTTCATATTAACTTAAATATTGCTATGATAACAATAAAATATTGTTAAATGTTTTTTTATTTATAACAAAATGTTTTTGTAGTAGTAACTTGAAAAATTTAGTTAAAATATAACATTATTGTTTAACAAAATATCTTTGTCTTTATAAATAATAATTTTGCTACAATAATATTATATTTTTGTTGATATATTTTTTACTATTAACAAAATTATATTGTCAGTAATAATAATCGTCTGCCATTTCTTTTTTGTTATTAGGCACCACAATATGTATTCAATGTTCGTACAGAATCAATGTATATAAATTTATACGTGTTTCTTGAGTGATTTTTGTATCAATATTTCTACGTCTGTCCCACGCGTGATGTCCCTCGTCTGTTTTACGCGGGAAAAAATAATACATTGAGTCTTGGTGCAAATCTTAATGGTAAAAATATTGATACATATTGCAGCAAATTCATTCAAAGGCCTTATTTATGTATCATAATTACGTAAGTATAATGTTAAACACTAGTAGGTATCTATGTAGGTAATTGATTGATAAAACATAGTAAGAAACTAGGTAGGTAGATGGGAATTGATAAATTTTAATAGATAGCTATTATAAAATTTCTTGTTATTATAAAAAAAGGAAAAGATACGAGATCAATAGAATATTAAATAATATTCATTTATAATAACTTTAAAAGGCATGCATGTTTTCATATTGGTTATAGTTCATTCCAATCCTTCTCTACCATGTCCAGGATGGGTGAGAGGTTAGCGCCGCAGACTGGAGTTTGGAGATCGTCGGTTCGATTCCAGTATTCACCACCTCACTTCTATGTTTATTTCTTCCCCTTTAATTTGAATATAACAACTTGTAACATTAAACTAATTGATATACAGCTAAATTTAATATACACTATATGCAATAAAATAAGAAAGAGTAATTAAAACAGTATAATCTATTTTTTCAGTTAAAATAACTAGATGATTTTGTTACTACAAAAAATTATTTGTGTTGCTTTAAATATACTTTTTGTTGACATAACAAAATATATTTTTTGAAGTAACAGTATTGTAATGTTACTATAACTAATAAGCTCTAGTTACTGTAACCTTGATTCATTGACGACCCAATTGCAATTTTGTATATCTAACCTAGAGATTGAGCCGGTTCATATATGGTTCGTATTTCCGTTAGTACAAAGCGAAGTTCTATAGTCCTAATTTAAGTCACTACAATTTTGCCCCACTACATCTAACAAACCTATCGCAAATAATGTTAACGCACTTCATTTTTATGGTTCGTAGTTTTATATTAGTATATAGGGTTACTGGTAATAAGAAATTGGTGTTATAAGCTGAATGATCAAACTGAAGTTAGGCTTAGGCCTAAGGATTTTGTACATTAGGCCTGTAAATGAATGTATGAGGACTAACTACAGTCTGAACATTCAGTGTACGAAGCATTGTAGTAACGAACAGTTCTTAATGTGCGGTGAAACAGCAAGAGCTTGTGAAATTTATACAAAATATGTTCGAAAAATATTTTCAAAAGAAAACATATTTTCAAAAGAAAACATATTTTCAAAAGAAAACATATTTTCAAAAGAAAACATATTTTCAAAAGAAAACATATTTTCAAAAGAAAACATATTTTCAAAAGAAAACATATTTTCAAAAGAAAACATATTTTCAAAAGAAAACATATTTATGCATGCAATTGTTGTACTAGCTATTTATAACTCAAATTAATCTGAATCTTTTAATTAATCTGAATCTTTTAACATAAAATTCTAAAATATTAATTTTTATGTTTACTGTCAAATTGAATTAAAAATATTTGTTTTCAAGACAATAATTCATCTCTATGTCTAGAACTCCACATGTTAAAAAAATTGTACAGAGTCCTATTCTTAATATTTTCCAATATTCAACTTCAATTAATTTTTTATTGACCATATTATATTATTTTTTTCATATTTAGTTATTATTGTTAATAAATTAATTAAAGATATTGTGTGTTCAGTCCATGGATTTATTTTAATTTAAAATGGAGGGGGAAAATAAGAGGTGAGTTTTAAAATTTTAGGAATGAAATTTATGCATTTTTGTCTATTTCTCTTATGTATCTGTATCATTAAAACTGGCTAATAACAAATTGAAAGTGATTAAATTAAGTGATTAGTAAATCACATGAATGCCATTTTTTTAAACATTATATTTTTCTCTGTTAAACTTAAAAATATCCTAATAACAAATTATTTTCATAAAAAAAATCTATTCAACTTTTTTTTTTTTGTACCATCAGTTACAATCTCCAAATAACACTAAATTTATACTATAATTCACATCTCATCTAATCAAAGCTGATGATCTTTTCAAAGTAATACATTTTCCTAGATATTGATCTTAAAGGAAGTATTGAAAAATTTGAAATATTTTTAGAAGTATTCATGATTCATTATTCATCCATTTCTAGAAATCCTAAATTCTCAGCGATTTCATTATATTAAGAGGCCTGATCTTATTTCATTATTTCCTAAAATAGAAATCCTCATATAATACAGCAAAAAAGTAGAGTTAATATCTATTATTCCTCCATCAATATATGGAAAAGATTATTAAAACATTTGAAAGAGTGCTCTGTATGCAAAGAGGCTTAAAGGGTATTCTATTTAAACAAAAATAATATTGTAAATTATACACTATATAATATAATTACAAAGAAAGGGCAAATTAAATTCATCAAAACCAAAAATAACTGAGTTCCAACTACAATGAACTGCATTTAATTTTAGAAAAATATCTATTGTCACAGGAAAAGTTTAGGTCTTACAGAACAAATGTATCACAAATCAAAGGATCAAAAGGAATTGTTCATTTATAACGTAGAACGTGTAAAGTAAATCATGAGGAAAAGATTTATAGTACAGCATTTATAGAATGTGTCCAAATAGTGCACGTCTATTATTAATATTATGAAATGAAGAATGATATAAGTTTCCCATTAATTCTTATATAGCACAGTGATATTTCGGATCCATTTTGTATCATTAAAGATAATATTTGTATATTAACAGTTTCTAATCTTTCTTAAAACAAAAACCATTCACAATTTTATGATTTATATTTTTTAGAATTTCCTTTTAATCGAACCTCAACAAAATATTTTTTTTTTCCGTTTAGACATTTATTTCGTTTACATTGAATCTAATAAAATTATCTATGAAAGTACAATCTAAATTATTCTTGTAATGAGTTTAATTTAGCATTTGTATATTTGAATGATAAAGAAAGTTGTTAGTGTATTTGGAGCAAGTAAAGATGACTGACCAGAGTCCGTTAACTTCACTAGTCTAAATTCTGGTTCTTTAAGTTTACTAGCTTCAAGTCTGGTCCGTTATCTTTACTTGGTTAAATTATTAATATTTGACCAATATTTGGAATAAGAACACAATTTTGAAATTAAAAGGATTTAAGGATTTAAGCAAAATTTTCTTTCCTTTTTTCGAAATGGATCACGTTTTTTTCTTTCAATTAATAAAATATGCAAAATTAATGTATAATCATTAATAATATAATTTATAAGGATGTATTTTTATAAAGTACTAAACAAATATTTTTTAAGACTAAAAATGTATTCTGGTCCGTTACCTTTACCAGCTTAATTTCTGGTCTGTTATCTTTACATGCTCCGTATATTTAAAATCTTTACTAGTTTAAAAAAGTATTTAATCAATTAGCTATCAGATTGAATTCAATATAAATATTTGATGATAAACTCTTTTATCTATTTTAATTCAAACTAATTAAATGACCTGGTCATTTGATAATATCATAACAAGCTATCTAAAAAAATATATATTTTATATAATATCCATCTTGATTTTTTGTACTACAGTAGAAATCCTCTATAGTGAACTTTAACTAGAGGATTCAGTTCACTGAAGAGGATGGGAGAGATGAATAGAAAACTGCCATTTTCATGGCAGACTACAGCAAAACCTCGTAGTAGACCAGCCACCTAGTAGACAAACCTCTTATTAGACCAAGAAATTTTTGAAACTGTACTGGAAAAAACCTCGTACTAGACAAAACACAATTTTTGTGACCTGACAGTTATTTTAGTGTAAATATTACAAGGAGTAATAATTACGATACTGTTTTAAAGTTACAATTTTAATTTTGATAATGTATTATATTTATTTATGCTGTCTAAAGGATGAAACATAAGACAGAATCGGTTTAAGATTTGATGGTAGAGTCTGTGCTAAAAAAAATGATGTGAAAAGTAATAGAAAACTAGAGACAATGAAGACTATTATAATTTCATAAGATGATAATTTAATTGAAAAAATATATTGTATTCATTTTATTTGAAGCGAAAAAATTAATTCTGTTTCTAAATTTGTTTCCCTTCAACATTGGTATGTTAGTCACCATTAATTTGGCATTAAAGTTATCATAAACAAATAGAGCTATCAAAATATTAAAGTCAAAGCTTTACTTTTAGAGAAAACGATTTTGGTCTAGTATGAAACTAATGAAGTGAGTTTCTTACAAGACCAAACAAACTTGGAACGTAACTCTGGTCTACTACTAGGTTTTGCTGTATACAAATTATCTTCTTTCTTTTTCAAATAAATTCATTATACAACCATTCTCAGGACTCTAAAAATCAGAAAGGTTCCCTACACATGACTTGATTATCGATTCGCACTAGTAGAACTTCTCTTTCATGAAATACAACTAATTTACAATATAGAGATGCATAGAAAACTTAAGGGAGTTTCTGGCTGACTAAACTAAATATGTTCGCTATAGAGGATAGTTCGTAAAACATGGTTCTACTATACACAGAGGTGGGCACAGCGCCTCGATTAAAAGGAAATTCTAAAAAAACTAATGATAAAATTTTTAATGGTTTTTATTTCAAGAAAGATTAGAAATTTTCCCGAGAATTTGAGTTTTTTAATTTAGAACATAAATGTACTTCGCCGATGAAACTGATCTAAAAATTAGTGGGGCATCTTGCACAATGAGAGCTAAAAAACGTGAAACACGGGATATTAAAAAAATATATTGTTCAACATCTATTTTGTCAAAGTTTCGACACAATAGTTTTCAGTTATTATCATAGATAATCACAATAAATAAATTGTTAATTCCTTATTTCTAAATTTTTATCAATTAAAATGAACTCTAACTCACAATGGTCAGGACTCTTAAAAATATGATAAATGGAAGGAATAAAGAATTTATACAACTGAGAAACGTTTCCAATAACCCAAAATATCATTACAGTTTTCCTGAAAGACAATTGTATACCTAATAGTAAAAACATTTGATCACAGAAACGTTTAGTGATTAAAATGTAAGTCTCTTGTGAATTATGAAAAAAACATTATAAAAAGTGCAATAAAGAAAATGACTATACTACAGAAGATATTTGGAATGGTCAAGAAGAAAAAAAAAGGTTGTATAACGACAATTTTCTAGAATGTTAATTCTTATCACTTCTGAGGGACTTTAAAAAAATATCTTAATTCTCAAATGGTAATTAAAATATTCATGACTTAAATTTTTTGATCATATTATTGTAATTGATCGCATCACATCCCATTCATTTTACCTATTCGCAGGCTTTATTCCAGAAATCCAGGCCTTAAAATGTTGCCACATCTATTTCCGATTTTTTTCTTTAGAAAATATCAGATTAACAAATTTATTTAGCAATATTATTAATGTTTTGGTAACTCTAAAATTGTATATGCTATATCATAATTTATGTTATAATTTATACTATCTAAATTATATATTGTTACCTTATTCTAAATCTAGTAATAATACAGAATCAATATATTTGATAACTATTTTGAATAAATCGTTTTGCAGGTATATTTTTAATATTGAACAATTAATCATTAATATAAGTTATAAGCTTTTGATTTTTATTAATATAAAAATATGTCAAATTAAACTTTAATATTTATATTACAATATATAGGTAACTATATTCAAAATTTAAATTAATTGAAGAAGTGAACCATTAGCCATGGTTCAACCTGTCTTGGATATTTCCTTCCATAGGCCTACAAGACGGGCGTATATTTTTCATTCTACCTTACGTTTTAGTCTAGATAACAACACCAACATATGGTCTTCATTTTTAAATTTAACTTTTACTCCATAAATGCTAAAACTACGAAATGAGTGGTGAGTAGATTATTGATATGAGATTGTTATTTGATTCTATTCTAACTTGAAATGTTAGAGTTAGGCCTATATTCTTCGAATTGATCAGAGTTGGCAATTTTGTTGTTGTGACGGAGGAGGTTAGATTGTGATAGTTATATATGTTTTTTCGTAAGAATACTCTTTTAATCATTTAATAACTGTTTAGTATTGATAACTATGATTAGTAACGGTAAGTTTGTGATAATAGTTTCTAGTTGTCAAGCTTTATTTCAATCCGTAGAGCTATATTTATATATCAACATATTTAATCTATGGATATCAAAGATGGCGTCGAAGCTCATAGGCCTACCTACATACGCAGTTAAAATTACCTAATCTAAAAAGTTGCTTATATTCAGTTTAGTCATGTAGTTACCACATGAAATTAAACATTGATGTTTAATAAATTTAAAATCAATATATGATAATATATTGAATAAAAACAATAGTTTTTTGATCAAGAACGTTGATAAGTATCTTGTGTATATAGGGTGTGGTAAATTTGCTTGTATCATGAGTATTACATTTTCGAAATGGCTATCGATAAATTTATGTTATTAACATTATTTTGGGTATAATAGACGTACTAATATCAAATTGTATAAATTTTGTTTGAATTTAGCGCTCCGATTTCAGCTGCTTGTTGCATTCGCTTCTGAATGTCTTTGGATGTGCAACATTTAATTTGCAACTTGTTTGCAACATGATTGTTGTTGTCGTTGCAAGATGGCGTTGGCAACTGCTGTTTGCGTTTTGTTTAGTTAATATTTATTATGAGGAACTTGTGTGATTAATGATGACGCTTTTTCAATATACCTAGTAGTGAAATTAGAAAACTGTTTCCTCTTACCTATGTTACTTAACTCTAATATCCTAGTTTCATAATTTCATGTAAATTGTTTAAAAATTCAAAACTGGAGTCTGCCTGTCTGTCACTTGTCACAAGTTGTCAGGAAATCTGATGAATTGATTACTCTGTTGGGAATGTTGTGGACTTTAAATTGTTCATTGTTGTGGACCATGTTCCCAAGTGTGGCAAGAAAGTGGCCAGTTTAGTGACAAATTGGCCTGAATATGGAACATTTTTCCAAGACTCTCTGCGGGAGTTTTTGATTGAATTTTTAGAAATTGGAGATCTCTGCGGGAGATCTTGAATTAATTCCTATGTTACCATTAATTTAGCTGCGGGAGATTTTGAATTAATTCCTATGTTACCATTAATTTAGCTGCGGGAGATTCTGAATCTGCTGCTGAGCCAAGTAAAATAGTATGTCTCATAAACTCACCATTTGTCTCTCCAGCTCTCTCCAAAATTCAACAAATTCTCTCCAAAATGATCAAATTATCATTAATTCTCTCCAAAATAACATTGTAGCATAGTAGAAAAATAGATAAAACTCACCATTTGCCAAGTAATAAAGCATGTCCAAACTCGCCATTTTAATGGCGAGTTTGTGACAGTTATTTTGAGTCCTTCAATTGCAAATGGCGAGTTTTTTCTATTTTTCTCCTATGCTACAATGTTATTTTGGAGAGAATTAATGATAATTTGATCATTTTGGAGAGAATTTGTTGAATTTTGGAGAGAGCTGGACCAAGTAAAATAATATGTCTCATAAACTCGCCATTTGTCTCTCCAGCTCTCTCCAAAATTCAACAAATTCTCTCCAAAATGATCAAATTTTCATAAATTCTCTCCAAAATAACATTATAGCATAGGAGAAAAATAGATAAAACTCGCCATTTGCAATTGAAGGGCTCAAAATAACTGTCACAAACTCGCCATTAAAATGGCGAGTTTAGACATGCTTTATTACTTGGGAGCCAGACTGGAAAACATAAATTCTAACAGAGTTACTCCTAACTTCATGCTGAATCATGCATTCCCATTAGTGATGTTTATCATCACAACAAGCCCAATTGTGAAGCATAAATGACTTATTTTAAATTAGTTTTCACTGCGGAGTTGAAATTTATAAAATAATTTACAGATTTCTGCATTTTTTAGGGTTAAAATGAGTAATTTTTATTCATTCTAAATTCCTAACAGAGTTATTAGTCAATCTGAAATGAGTTATTATTCCACTCTGGCGAACAATTTACCAGTTTCTGCAGACCAAGTGATAAACCAGACTGGAAAACATAAATTCTAACAGAGTTACTCCTAACTTCATGCATTCCCATTAGTGATGTTTATCATCACAACAAGCCCAATTGTGAAGCTTAAATGACTTATTTTACATTAGTTTTCACTGCCGAGTTCAAATTTATAAAATAATTTACTGATTTCTGCATTTTTTAGGGTTAAAATGAGTAATTTCTGTTCATTCTAAATTCCTAACAGACCAGTCTGCAGAATATGGAACATTTTTCCAAGACTCTCTGCGGGAGTTTTTGATTGAATTTTAGAAATTGGAGATCTCTGCGGGAGATCTTGAATTAATTCCTATGTTACCATTAATTTAGCTGCGGGAGATTTTGAATTAATTCCTATGTTACTATTAATTTAGCTGCGGGAGATTCTGAATCTGCTGCTGAGAGTCAGAGAGTAGCTTTCTCTCAAATTAAAGTCTCTACGGGAGAAGAGACACGTTCTGCCAACAGGCTAACAGAGTTACTAGTCAATCTGAAATGAGTTATTATTCCACTCTGGCTTGGGAGCTGGAGAGACAAATGGTGAGTTTATGAGACATACTATTTTACTTGGACCATTTGCAATTGAAGGACTCAAAATAACTGTCACAAACTCGCCATTAAAATGGCGAGTTTGGACATGCTTTATTACTTGGCTGCTGAGAGTCAGAGAGTAACTGTCTCTCATATTAAAATCTCTGCGGGAGAACCAGTCTGGAAAACTGCTTAGGCTTACAGATGAACTCTATATGCTAAATGCTGCGGATTGTACAATTTTTAGCAATTTACCATTAATTTTTGAAGTCTGTAAAACTCCAGTCTCCAACAGAGTAATTAGTTCATCAGAAAGCACCTATTTTTCCAGACTGGCGGGAGAAGAGACACACCAGTCTGTGGTAAATTCCACCGACATGTCGGTGGAATTTTTCTCCATTGAAAATTATATTCCGACAAAGTCAGTGGATTTTTAGCTATTTATTCCTATGTTACCATTAATTTTCGGTGGAAAAATGGGTAAAATGTTGGTGGATCAGCCAAATTACTGAAAATTTATGGTGGATTTTTTCAGCTTTTTCAAAAAGTCAGTGGAATTTTGTGCACCAAATACAGACTGGGAGACACATTCTGCAGACTGGTCAGGCCAGTCTGCAGAATAAGGAACATTTTTCCAAGACACTCTGCGGGAGTTTTTGATTGAATTTGTAGAAATTGGAGATCTCTGCGGGAGATCTTGAATTAATTCCTATGTTACCATTAATTTAGCTGCGGGAGATTTTGAATTAATTCCTATGTTACCATTAATTTAGCTGCGGGAGATTCTGAATCTGCTACTGAGAGTCGGAGAGTAACTGTCTCACAAATTAAAATCTCTGCGGGAGAAGAGACATATTCTGCTGACTGGCCAGTCTGCAAAGTGTCTGTGTGTCAAATCCAGTCTGCAGAATATGGGACATTTTTAACATTTTCTGTGCGAACAATCCTTAATTTCCTCCTATATTTACATGTATTTTACTGAGAAAAGAAGGCAAAATAAAGGATTTCTTGGAGAACAGTTTATCAGTTCCTGCTGCCCTGCAGTCCCAGTCTGTATTTAGTGGTAAATCCCACCGACTTGTCGGTGGAATTTTGAGGTTGATGGGCCTAATATTCCAACACAGTCGGTGGAATATTTGTTTCAAGATAACTGCTAAGACCTTTTGTCGGTGGGAAATCTGAGAACAATCGTATCTAGTAGGGCGGTGGTGGCAACATGATAACATCATACATCCTCCCTCAATGGATGCCAGAGCATTACTGTCCATGGATTACTGTCTGAGAGTCGAAACTGTGTGAACAAGTATACATATGTACTTATACTAAAACTCAAAGTAATCCACCCCAATGCACCCCTACCCCTCCGCCCTCCCCTCAACATTGTACTCCCCGTAAAATTACTAAACTTTTGATAAATACATAGGTAGTACCCACATCTAATATTATGGTGGCCTATATCAAGATAATGGTGGCCTTTATTAAGATAATGGCGGCCTTTTAGATTAGAGTGAGCAGTATAAGATACTTTCTGAATATGTTAAAGGTGAGACGAACGAATGTGAATTCAATATTATCATCCTAATATAGTCCATTTTCGATTAACATTATTCAACCTAATCCTACCCCTTTCTGGATTCTTCGAAGGCACACATTCGTTATTCTTGGATCAAGTTGGACGAATAAGTAATACGCTTATCTCCTGCCTCAGTAACATCCCGTGTTGAGATAATAATCAAAGCAAACGAGGGCCATTTCCAAATTTGATATGCTACTTTCGTTCTGAATATACCTTCAAATGAAACCTTCGAATTAATATATTATTATTTTCCTACTTTTATTCAAATTTCATTTATATGAGTGAATCTTCTTTAAATGAATTTTGGCATTGGTGAATCTTTTTGGGACTATCTGAAATCGAAAATTCACACTATAACTCGACATTCATGAAGTTCACGCTAATACAAGTACCAAATTTTAAATACAGAAGCAATTCTCTCTGTAATACATATATTAAAATATAATATATATTTCTATATAACATAATATCTCAAGTAATTTAGTGGTTTGATTTTAGTATATCTTCTTTATATTATAATTTCAGTAATTGGCTTCCTTCTTGGAAATCTTAGTAAATTTATGAAGTGAAGAGCGAGTGAGATGACAAAAAAGTTTCCATCCTTTTATTTTTCTAGAGCTTTCGAATAAAAATGAAAAAAAAAAAAAAAAAAAAGATAAAATGAATACTGACTTTGATTCCTTCAAATCAAGATACTTTCTGTAATATAGTACCTACTAGATACTACCTAGATATATTATACCTATAGGTATAATTTGCGACAAATTTTAAATTCTTTTTCTTCTTATCTTAAGAATCAGTAGAAAATCAGACAGACAGGTACCATAATATTTCGAGCTAACTAAAACATGAATAATTTTGCAAGCTTGTTTTTTGTTTTCCTTAATATTTTTCTGATAAGAGTTTCTACAGTTTTCTTAAAAAAAAAATTTGGTGCCAAATGATATCAGTTACCTATGTACTATCTTACATTAAATAAATAAAATAATACGATGGAAACTGTAGTACCTCTTAATTAGATGGCTACACAATATCAGAATAAAAGATTATTGTAAATACCAAACAAGCTTGAAGATTATTCATGTTTTAAGTAACATAAAATGTTACGATTCCATTATTGCATGCTAACACATATCCCCCACCCAGTGACCCCAATTGCCCAGTTCGTTACTTGTCTGATAAATAATTATTATATCTACCTACATGTTTAATATCGCAATAGGTAACACTACCTATTTTAAAAATTATTATTTTACCTATCGTGTTTTCTCATATCTACATTTACATATGACCGAAGATGTGAAATTGACCGCTAATTCGTAACTTACCAAGTTCCCCTATGTATAGGATTTCTATTCTAGGGCCGAAAATGTGTTATCGTACGATAACTTGGAACTTACCTCAGATATAAGAAAAAGTTAATGAATTTAACTAACACTTTAAATGGTTATTTTAATATAGGCTTACTATAATTAAATAACCAGTTAAAGTAGTTAGTAAATTATACAATATTTCAATTTGTGTGGTCGGAAATATGGAAACGTCTGATAACTTGAAACTTACCCTAGGAACTTGAAACTTACCCTAGGTAGACTGGTACCCAATACTCTAGTTTATCAACTTATGTACGTGATGGTACGTGAACTTCTGATTTAAATAGTTTAATCATACGTTTTTTAACTTTATAATTTCCTACTTACCTAATAATGATTATGTAATTTCTATTTAAATTGTTATCCATGATAGCTACTAAATAAAGAGTTAAAATAAATAGGTAAATAGGTTTATATTTCTGTGATCGAAAATGTGGAACCGTACAATAATTCAAACTACCTACTTCCAGTGATTTACGCTATTCCCAAGGTTTAATTACACTGTACATTAAATAAAGTTTATTAATGTACATCGTATTTAAATCGTGGGAAGGGAATAGTGTAAATCACTGGAAGTAGGTACTTTGAATTATTGTACGGTTCCACATTTACGATCACAGAAATATAAACCTATTTACCTACTTATTTTAACTCTTTATTTAGTATCATGGCTAACAATTTAAATAGAAATTACCTAATCATTATTAGGTAAGTAAGAATTTATAAAGTTTTAAAAACGTATGATTAAAATATTTAAATCAGAAGTTCACATACATAAGTTAATAAACAAAATGGCTGTCAGGATGACGTGATATTCTTAACACTTAAACATGTATTGAACTGGTTAAATATAGAAAAAGTTATAGCTATTCAATGAATATAAGCAGAGTATTAAGAATACTGGTTAATCAAAATATACAGTATACCTATAATTAACACAAAATACCTCTCTATTATAAGTACAGCTAATTGTTTGAATTTAAGATTTTCGGTTCTAGACATGTACCGGACAATTAGCCTAATATTTAAGAAATAATATGATCGGAAAATTTAGATTTGAATTTGATAAATTATAAAGCACTAGTTTAAACATTACTGTTCATTCAATTAGGTATTTTGAGTAAATATATTAAACTGAAAGAGTGTACATAGGTACTAGGGTAACTTATGAATTATCAATCAGTTTCACATCTTCGGTCTTATACATTCCTAAGAAAGAAACTAGCAATATCATAATTATTATTACTTTAATTGGTATCGAATGAATGCCATTGATAATTAAAATAATAATTATTAGGTAGCCTATTTCTTTTGTTTTTATTCTTTAACCAAAGATGCTATTCAGGGTTTCTGTGAGACTTCAATGGTCTGGTTTTCTTTTGATTCAAAAGAGAAAAAGAATAGTTTTACGGTACCTAATGGTTACTGGAAATGTGGTAGCAAACTAGGTATGATAATTGATATTAACATACAGTATACCTAGGTACCTACTATCTTTCATTAAATAAATAAAATACTATGATGAAAACTGTAGAAGATGTTATCAGAAAAATATTAAGGTAAACAAAAAACAAGCTTGCAATATTATTCATGTTTCATTTAGCTCAAAATATTATGGTACCAGTCTGTCTGATTTAACATACAGTGGCGGTGGCGCAACTTAATTTTCCTGCTCATGGTGGTGGAATGGGCAAAAATATGGTGACTTTTTTGGTGGAATTATTCCTATATAAGGCATGTCGGTGGAGTTCCATGCACCAAATACAGACTGGCTGCAGTCTGGTGACTGGTGTCAAACCAGTCTGTACCTTTATATATAATATTCTGGCAAAGTCGATGGATTTTTAGCTATTTATTCCTATGTTACCATTAATTTTCGGTGGATAAATTGGGAAAATGTTGGTGGATCAGCAAAAATACTGGAAATTTATGGTGGATTTTTTCAGCTTTTTGAGAAAGTCGGTGGGATTTTGTGCACCAAATACAGACTGGGTGTCAAATGTGTAAGTCTGTAGAATATGGAACATTTTTCCAAGACTCTCTGCGGGAGTTTTTGATTGAATTTTAGAAATTGGAGATCTCTGCGGGAGATCTTGAATTAATTCCTATGTTACCATTAATTTAGCTGCGGGAGATTCGGAATGATCCCAGACTGTATTTAGTGGTAAATTCCTCTGACTTGTCAAGTTGTCGGTGGAATTTTTTTCCGTTGAAAATAATATTCTGGCAAAGTCATTGGATTTTTAGCTATTTATTCCTATGTTACCATTAATTTTCGGTGGAAAAATGGGTAAAATGTTGGTGGATTAGCCAAATTACTGGAAATTTATGGTGGATTTTTTCAGCTTTTTATAAAGTCAGTGGAATTTTGTGCACCAATTACAGACTGGTCTGAATCTGCTACTGAGAGTCAGATAGTAACTGTCTCTCAAATTAAAATCTCTGCGGGAGAAGAGACACATTCTGCAGACTGGGTTTTGATGAATTTTCATATAGTCTCCAATTCCAAAGATGAAAGATCTTTGGCGACCAGTCTGGAAAACTGCTTAGACTAACAGATGAACTCTATATGCTAAATGCTGCGGATTATACAATTTTTAGCAATTTAGCAATTACCATTAATTTTTGAAGTCTGTAAAACTCCAACAGAGTAATTAGTTCATCAGAAAGCACCTATTTTTCCAGACTGGTTTGGCGACATGGATGCGCTCTGCAGACTGGGATCCAGGTTGCCAGAGATGGCCGGGAAAGTACTTCCCAAGTAAAAGTACCAAGAAACAAGTAAGTACTACTTGAAGTACTTTCTAAAAAGTACTTTGAATAATTACTTAAGTACTTTTTACAAGTACTTGTTACTTTCCAAATAAAAAGTACTTTGCAAAGTACATTTTTTCCTTTCAGTCAAGAGATTTCAAAAGATTAGTTCTAAAATCTCTACAAAATTAACTCTTTTTCTCATCAAAACTGTATTTACAGCAACTGGATAAAAACTAGAGTTTGAAGAGGTCCAACATGTTGGAAAATTGTTTGTCAAGCAGTAAAATTGAAAACTTTGTCAAACAGTAGAATCGAAAACTAAGACTGTAAGACATTGTATACTTTTATGTGACGGTGAATATTTATATATTCTGACATACAATCATGCATAGAGACTATGAGTTATATTGACCAATTTAAGTAGCTACATTGAATATAATTATTTTGTGATAGCTAGATATCATAACCAATATTTACCAGACACATTGACGAATTATAAGCGTGTGGACGTGTACAGTGAGTCACTGTGATGATGTACTATCAGAGAAAAGAGTCACTGTGATGATGTACTATCAGAGAAAAGAGTCACTGTGATGATGTACTATCAGAGAAAAGAGTCACTGTGATGATGTACTATCAGAGAAAAGAGTCACTGTGATGATGTACTATCAGAGAAAAGAGTCACTGTGATGATGTACTATCAGAGAAAAGAGTCACTGTGATGATGTACTATCAGAGAAAAGAGTCACTGTGATGATGTACTATCAGAGAAAAGAGTCACTGTGATGATGTACTATCAGAGAAAAGAGTCACTGTGATGATGTACTATCAGAGAAAAGAGTCACTGTGATGATGTACTATCAGAGAAAAGAGTCACTGTGATGATGTACTATCAGAGAAAAGAGTCACTGTGATGATGTACTATCAGAGAAAAGAGTCACTGTGATGATGTACTATCAGAGAAAAGAGTCACTGTGATGATGTACTATCAGAGAAAAGAGTCACTGTGATGATGTACTATCAGAGAAAAGAGTCACTGTGATGATGTACTATCAGAGAAAAGAGTCACTGTGATGATGTACTATCAGAGAAAAGAGTCACTGTGATGATGTACTATCAGAGTTAACAGCATAAATTATTAGTTTTTAAATTGTATAGTAAATGTACTTGGTACTTGAAAGTACTTTAAAAAGTACTTGGTACTTGTACTTTGAAAGTACTTTTTTATTTGAGTACTTGAGCAACTAGCTACTTCAAGTACATTGATTTACGAGTACTTGTACTTAGTACTTAAGTACTTTCGATGTACTTTTCGCCCATCTCTGCAGGTTGCCCATGTATAAGAGTAAGTCAGTTAAAGCCAATTAATTGGCTTAGATTTGAAATGGTCAAATCACAGATATGTCTAATTGGCTTAAAATTTTGAATTAATTCCTAAGTTCCCATGTCAATTTTGGCTTGAAATCTTCAAAAAATGAGCCAAATTGGCTTGGCTCAGATTCTTTGTGAAATTTTGGCTCTATAATTGGCTAATAATTTTCCAGCCTCTGAAACATGGCAGGTTGCCAGAATTCCAGTCTCAGTACAGTCTGCAGCCAGTCTGCAAAGCGCGTCCATGTGGCCAAAGATCTTTGGAGACTATATTGGAAGGAAAATTCATCCAAACAAGATTTTGGTGACTAATTTCTAATTAATTTCTATATTTACATGTTATTATTAGAGACAGGGTGGATTTAAAAAAACATAAAATCAAACACTTGGTTTAAACCATGGTTTTTATGGTTTTTTTGAGCAATAAAAACTATTGATTCTTTTAGTTTATTTGGTTTTTATTAGATTTTATCATATGCAATCACATCTAACAAATATAATATGAAATAAGTCTTTTGCTGTTTTAAACCAAACAAAGGTACATTTTTATTTATTGTATATTGTTGAAGTTAGTTTTATTTGCTCAGCACTGAATAGGTAGATATGTGATGATTAAATTCTAGTGACTTTTCTTTAGTCTGTCTCTCTCTCTCTCTCTCTTGAAGTTTCCTTCAGCGTTCCTCTAATTAGTAGCAGTCAAGTTGTCAACCAGTCATAGCGTCAAGTCGTAAACACACATGCAAATTATTCAGTGAACTCCAATTGTGTTCGTGTCTTTTTATATATTATTATTTATTTAACTTTCATTACTCTATAAATAGTTTATTAACTTCATTTTAGGTATTTGCATATCCTTAACTCTCTGTCTACAAGCATCTAATGCCATCTATTGCGTTCACGTAATTTACTTTCAAATAGTTCCTAGATAATTTTTACCATCATTTGGTTAAACTCAGCCATTATTTCCCTGTAAGTTTTGTAATTGTCTTTAGTTATATATCATATAAATATCAAACTTAAGCATTATAACCATAAATCAATAAATAATTATTGCAGGTCTATGATCTACCTACCTTCTAAGCTTCTTAGTTGCATTTCCTTGTTTTTGTTATCTGTCCACTACAATAAATTACTAATTCCAAACTCACATCTTTGGTTTCAAACTTTCAATAAACCAAAATTATTAAACCCCTCAGATTTGTTTATTAATTATTACTCTATTTTATGATTTTACTCAACCAATCAGTAACTAACAAAGAGTTATTCATATATAGAAGTTGAATTTATTTTAAAATTAGTATTATAACATTAAACATACAATTAAATGATTTAAATCTGATAATTTACAACAAAACAACATATAAACCATAAAAACCAAAAAAAACATGGTTTATTTTGTTTTCATCCACCCTGATTAGAGACATATTGAAGAAATTTGGCCATTTTGGAGATAAATTAGAAAAAAATTGAAGACTAATTGTCCTGAAATATGAAATCTTGGTGACAGATTTGACACAACTGAGCCCTGCAGACTCGGCAGGGCTCAGTTGCGAATCCTTACAAAAACTCGATCTGACTTCACGATCTTTAAATATGATATTTTGTTGTTTGGAAAGAGATGGCTGTCATTAAACCAGTCTGCAAGGCATACACAATCAGTCTCCGGATATTTAATTTTTTTGTCTCCAAAGATTTTCCAATTTCTCTCCAAAATGACCAAAAGTTTCAAAATATTTGCCAGTAATAACATGTAAACATAGAAATTAATTAGGAAATTGTCGCCTGATAATTCAGGAGACTAATTTCAAGGCATCAATAGTCGCCCGATAAACTTCATAACTTCATGCATCTTTTGCAGTCTGGTCTCGAAACACGACTCCCTGGAAATAAAAGAATTCGATCAGACTCCTCTCTTGTTAATTAAATATATAGTATCTCTTCAATATTCCTACGTGGAGAAATTCAGGGGAGTCGCTTTCCATGACAGCTATATAGAGGCGATGTTAAAACAATCAGACACCCTGATTGTATTTGGTGGTAAATTCCAATGATATGTTGGCAGATATTCAATTTCTCTAATAAAAAAATTCCTGCAATGTCTGGGGATATTTAGCTATTAATTCCAATATTACCATTAATTTTTGGAGGGGAAACTGGAAAAATGTTGGAGGACTAGACAAATTGATGAAAAATGTTGGCAGCTATTTCTCAGATTTTTGAAATAGCCAGAGGAGTTCAGTGCACCAAATACAAACTGGTCTGACTACTCTTAATTGAAATTAAAGTATTAGTGATGAAATCATTTGAATTTAATAATAATTAAAATAAATTAATACATTTTTGTATCATATAATCATAGTTACGACAAACTATACCAACTTATTTATGTGATTGCTTCCCACACTGTATTTCATGGTAAATTCCACAGACTTTTCGGTGGAATTTTTTCCATTGAAAATAATATTCTGGCAAAGTCGATGGATTTTTAGCTATTTATTCCTATGCTACCATTAATTTTAGGTGGAAAAATGGGTAAAATGTTGGTGGATCAGCCTAATTAATGGAAATTTATGGTAGACTTTTTCAGCTTTTTCAAAAAGTCAGTAGAATTTTGTGCACAAAATACCAGTCTGCAAAGGATGCACGACAATCAGTCTCCAGATATTTAATTTTTGTAGAAGAAAAAAAAATGAGCAAAAATCTTAAAATTCTCTCCACAAATTTCATGTAAACATAGCAATTAATTAGGAAATTGTTGCCGGATAATTCACGAAACTAATTTCAAGACCTCAACAGTTGCCGGATGAACTTTGTAATTAATTCCTATGCTTACATGCAATTATTGGATAGTATTGAGAAATTTGTAAATCTTTGTAGAGAGAAATTGCCCCAAAAATTAAATATCAGGAGATTGATTCTGCATGCTTTGCAGACTGGCTCCCGCAGAGACTTCATTTTGAAAGAGAGTTACTCTACGACTCTCGGCAGCAGATTCAGAATCCCAGACTGCAAGAAATGGTAAACTGTTCTCCAACAAATCCTCTTTTTTGGTTTTTGTTCTCAGTAAAATAGCTACATGTAAATATAGGAGAAAATTAAGTATTGTTTGCACAGAAACCATGTATCCAGTCTGCAGAATATGGAACATTTTTCCAAGACTCTGCAGGAGTTTTTGATTGAATTTTAGAAATTGGAGATCTCTGCGGGAGATTTTGAATTAATTCCTATGTTACCATTAATTTAGCTGCGGGAGATTTTGAATTAGCTAATTCCTATGTTAGCATTAATTTACCTGTGGGAGATTCTGAATCTGTTGCTGAGAGTCAGAGAGTAACTCTCTCTCAAATTAAAATCTCTGTGGGAGAAGGGACACATTCTGAAGACTGGCCATGTATAAGAGTTAAGAGTATGTCAGTTAAAGCCAATTAATTGGCTTAGATTTGAAATGGTCAAATCTCAAATATGGTTAATTGGCTTTAAATTTTGAATTAATTCCCATGTTCCCATGTTAATTTTGGCTTGAAATATTAAAAAAATGAGCCAAATTGGCTTTGCTCAGATTTTTTGTGAAATTTTGGCTCAAAAATTGGCTTACAATTTTCCTGCTTCGGAAATGTGCACATGGCACAAAAATGTTAAATGTCCCATATGTTGTGCAGACTGGTCAGAATCTCCCGCAGCTAAATTAATGGTAACATAGGAATTAATTCATGATCTCTAGCAGAAATCTCCAATTTCTAAAATTCAACCAAAAAGTTATAAACTCCTGCAGAGAGTCATGGAAAAATGTTCCATACTCTGCAGACTTGCGGCACATTTAAGATACTTTAAAGAAGATTCTTAAGATCTTGGAAGAAATTTGACTCCTTAGAGGCTAGGCTTGTTAATATTGTACACTTGGAAATGCAGAACATTGACTAAAAAGAAGCTCAGATCGAACGTCCACTGATCTCTGACGTCACTAAACGCTATCTTGGTTACAGTTTGAACGTGCATGCTACCTCAGCTTATTCGATACTGTATTTCATGGTAGCTAAATTCTACCGACATGTCGTTGGAATTTTTCTCCTTTGAAAATAATATTTTATTAAAGTCAGTGGATTTTTAGCTCTTTATTCCTATGTTACCATTAATTTTGATGGAAAATGGAGATCAACCATATTACTGGAAATTTATGGTGGATTTTTTCAGCTTTTTTAAAAAGTCAGTAGAATTTTGTGCACCAAATACAGACTGGAGCTCATTATCTTTGCTGGTTGATTGGCAATTAAAAAGAAACATAGAAGGCGCCATATCTACCTATAAAATTATGTACATACACAATTATCTATAGCCCAGCTACTACACACTTGTAAACTGAATCTTCTTTGCAACAAACACTACCTGACACCATTTCAATAGTACTACGCATTCAAAATAATGGACTCTAACAGAACTTTTGAAACGAAGCCTCTGATTGGCTTTGATGTAATACTATTTGTCTTGCGTGATCTAATTGGCTGTAGTCGAAATGACATCACTGTAGCATCACTCAAGAGATATATAATGGGATCTATGCTTCTTCTATTCAATGTTCTGTGCTTGGAAACATGAACATCATTATGCTTCAGGTCTGATGCATGTGCATCTCTTGAGACTCTTTTAGGAGTAATTTATTTATTTATTTCACCTAAAGGACAAGACTCAAAAGTCGCCAGTCCCCATGTCATAGAGTATGTCAGTTAAAGTCTATTAATTGCCAGTCTGCGAAAGATGCATGAAGTTGTGAAGTTTATCCTACGAATATTGAGGCCTTGAAATTAGTGTCCTGAATTATCTGGTGATAATTTTCTAATCAATTCCTATGTTTACATGTGATTATTGGAGAGCATTTTGAGAATTTTGGCATTTGGATAAAAATTTGAAAATCTTCGCAGAAAAATTGCCCCCAAAATTAAATATTTGGAGACTGATTGTGCTCAGTCTGAAAAGAATGTCTCCATAGACGTAGACGTAGGATTTTTTGAAGAATTTGGGCTTTGGGCGCAGCAAATAACATGGGAACATGGAATTAAATAGGACTTGGACACAGGATTAATACGCAAATCCTGCTCTACTCTTCAGACTGGGATTGTGCATACATTGCATACTGGATTAATTGGCTTTGATTTCAAAAGGTAAAAACTCCATGTCCAGTCTGCCCAGACTTGTAGTTCATGGTAAATTCCAACAACATGTCGGTGGAATGTCCTCTTTCATTGGTGTGTTTGTCCCTTTTCGTCCAAATTTCTTGGTAAATGACTGCATTTATGGAGTAGCTTTTCTTCATCCATTAGCAGTGTCACTGACAGTGGTAGGTGACTTCATTTATGGAGCCCAGTCTGTATTTCATGGTAGATTCCACCAACATGTCGGTGGAATTTATTCCCCTTTGGAAAAAATATTTTTGCAAAGTCGGTGGATTTTTAGGTATTTATTCCTATATTACCATTAATTTTGGTGGATAACTTGGGAAAATGTTGGTGGATCAGCCAAATTATTGGAAATTGCTGGTGGATTTTTCCAGCTTTTTGGAAAAGTCAGTGGAATAATTTGCACCAAATACAGACTGGTATGGAGCAACTTTCTTTGGCTGCTTCTGCTAGTCCCTTGTATTAAAATTCCATTTTGAATTCAATGATATAGCTGAAGCAGACATTAAACCCCAAATAACTCAAATTATCCTTTTAATTTAGTGAAAAGCAATTAGCTAGCTATTAATAAATTAGGTTACTCCAGGGGAGTTCTATTGATACAACAAAATCTAATTGATATTGTTGTTAATACCTAATTTATATGCCACAATAGAAATGACCGGGATGTTCCATCACACTTTCCGCAAACTTTGATAAAACATGAAAATATATCTAAAGAGTAACTTCATACTTATTCTATTCCATCTAAAGATAGCTTTCTTTAGACTTATCCTATTTAAGATGCTTATGAAATTACAACCTTCTATCTCATGTTTTGTTTTAATTAGCTATTACATATACATCCACTAGATGAAATTAAATGAAAATAACCAATTTGATCCAACTAATTATGAGCTTTACTTCGATGTGATCATATTTCCAAAATTATCATTCTTTCACTGTTAAAATATGTGTGTGATTGATCACCCTGGTCAACACTAAAGCACTTGTAAGCTGCAATGAGAATTTTACTGGTAGTGTGGAGAGTTAGTCTTTATGTTGCTATTGAAGAGATTTTGGAATGATGCATATACACTCATCTCTGTGTATGAGACTGACTAGCCCTTATATTTTTGATTAAGTCATGACTATGGCTAATTTAAAATTTAATTAATTTAAGTTTTTTTTTCAGCTCCACTTCCCCACCAACATGGACCTAATGTCACACTATTGCAGAGTGCCAGTGGCTCTTCTGCTCCCACCAGAGGAATGGTGGGACATACACACAGACAATCATCAGTAAGTAACTAAACTTTACTTGTAATGTTAAATTTAATATTTTATATGTGTAATAGCTAGCTATAGTGTGTCTGAATTATGCATATTAATCATTCTATGATAATAAGTAGCTATAATATATTCAAACCATAGATATATACTTGAATTGATTAATAATTTATACATAGCTAATATTCTATGGCAGTGGATACATTTTTTGCTCAACTCACTGTAGGTATGAAATTTATCAATGCTAAAATGTGCAGCTTTGTGCGATTTCAGCCTCCCCACCCTAATTATTGCCTAACATCTACTAGAGCAAAGAAATTTGGCTAAATACAACAACAATAACACTTTCTCCAAAGGTTGATATGGTATCAGAACTAATTAAGATAGAAACTAAAGATATTCCTTCTACTATGCTGTAGTGTCAACCAGGATATTCCATCGTACTTTCTCGCAAACTCTGATCTAGCAGTAAAAGTAATCAAAGTAGAAACTTCATACTTATACCATCTTAAGATATCTCTTTGATAATGATGTGTACCATTTTTCAACGTTTTATCTTTTATGGTTTGTTTTTATTGATATAAAACTATGCAATTAATCTTTGCTAAGAATTGCAGTAATTAGCTGCAAATAGAAATTTAATCATTTTGCTATTTGCACGAAAGTCATAAACACAAATGGATGTATTTTCGAGTTATCCATATAGAGAAATTTATCTTAAAATAGCTACTGATTATTCTGATAAAAGTTTTCATAAATTATTGTAGCTAGCTCAAAAATTGACAACTAGCTAGAGACTTAATGTCCTACGATAGGTAGGCATATAGTTAATTGTACGTTAATTACATGTTTCTACTAAAATGCCTCTCGTAAAAAATAACTTTTTCGGAGTTATGACAGTGTTCTCACAAATGAGCGATTTATGAATAATTATAGATAAATATATAAATGTAGGTAGCTTACTTTAATTAGCTGATATAATGCTAACTATGAAACTACAGGTTTGACACTAATTAATTATCCATTTTAAAATATTTTTTCATCTAAAGTTATTCTTTCTGCTCTAAATAAACCCCTGAATGATTTTTTATTAAACAATTTTTTTTATTATGATTGTATGAAAGACACTAGGTAAAACAATGTTACTCCTTTTTCTTAAGATTATAAAATGTAGCTATATCTACTTTTCTTGTGCCCTCCAGCATAATGTCAATTTATTGCACAATTGAAATACATATTTATTGATTAGAAATAATGGGAAATAGGTAGCTACTTTAGCTATATCTAGTTAGCTAATCATTTTTTTATTTTTCCAGTTCAACGGCAGTGGTACTTCAATTTCGGTTACATCACTATACAAAGTCTTCTCGAGGTCGCAAGTCCTGGTACCATTGGCTAGAGATCAACAATGGAATCAAGTTTTGCAACCTGTAGACCAAAGCGACTCTTCTTTCCAACATAGTTCAAATGTTAGAGAAGGTGCTTCATTTGTTCAATGTAATATTGAACAAAGTGTTCCTGCTCATCAACATTCGCCAAATATTGAACAATGTGTTCCTGCTCATCAACATTCGCCAAATATTGAACAATGTGTTCCTGCTCATCAACATTCACCAAATATTGAACAATGTGTTCCTGCTCATCAACATTCGCCAAATATTGAACAATGTGTTCCTGCTCATCAACATTCACCAAATATTGAACAATGTGTTCCTGCTCATCAACATTCGCCAAATATTGAACTATGTGTTCCTGCTCATCAACATTCTCCAATTATTGGATCAAATCAAACTCCCCTTCCAGAGTATTTTATTAGTAATTCTCATATTCGTATGTTTAATTCTGATTCAAATGGATTGCCCTCTTGTTCTGTAATTGATGACCAGGCAACTTCTGAGAACATGGTAATACTTGACGATGCTATCCACGAAATCTACCGCCCTCAACAAGTGCACGCGTCACTCTCTGAGATGAATGCAATGCGTCAAGGTGGTAATAGGAGGACTACTATGGCATCATCTGCTCACTCTACTCGTCTTCCTCCTATTGAAATCTTTCACGAGGTAAGCATTTAAATGTAGGCCAGAACAGTTCCAGATGTTCTGTATGCTGTAATTAGCTGAGTGTTTGGGTTGATAGTTTACTTATTGTTTTTAATGGTAAAATCATATTTAAAAACAAAGTAAAGCACATGTCTTATTTAATTGTTTTTATAATTGTATAGCTGTTTTAATTGTATAGCTATAACAAAAACGTTCTGTTATAATAGCTGTTATAAATTAGTTATATATCTCACTCTCACAGAAGATATCATTTGCTAATTTAAATTAAAACAAAATAAGATGATGGGAACAAACATTTAATGTCGGTGAAAGCATACTGGATTGTTTTTATTAAACAAAGCTGAATTACTTCTATAATTAGTTTGCTGTAATGCTTCAATATAGGTATAAATGAGATTGAATGTTCCCTCTGAAGCTTGAAAAAAATTGGCCAATTAGGTAAAAAATAAACATTAGCTAGCTATTTTTTATCTTTTTCTTGAATTAAACTTTTTAAATCAATTAAAATCAATCTTAAGGGATTATTATGTAGCTACTCTATGAATAAAATATTAAAATTATTTAATAAAAAAATATTCGTCATGAAAACATGTGCATAGCTAATAACTTCAAAATGTATAGCTATCTATTTAAAAGGTAGCTATCAGGAGTCAGGACTAGGAAGACTGTAAATATTCGGTTTTTATTGATGTGGTTGCTATCAACTATTAATTGGTAGCTAGCTATCACATAGATATTTATAAAATTTCGTCAGTTTGTTCAATCAATGATTCAAAAATTTGTTGATCGGTTTTGAATTAGCTATTGCATGAATCAAGTGTGGAAAAATGATCAACTAGGTAATTGATATTAGTGATTGGACGATTCCAAATTTTTGGCAGATTCTGATTCCGATGCACATTTTTGGAAAAAGGCAAAGCACGCTTCCAATTCAGATTCTTCATATGTTTATTAAATTTATTTAATCATTAATTTTTAGTGTAGAGGTGGGTATCCTTACGCATTGGAAATTTGTGGGCATTGTTATGCATCACAATTAGGTTAGTAACTAAGAGATTTATCCAAATTTTGATTATTATATCATGGCTTCTAAACCATTAGAAACAATATTGCAAGTATGTTTGTACCGCACTTGGATAGAGCATCATAAGTAACATCTATGAAAGCATAGCTTCAATATTGCGGCACGTGAAAATATAAATAGCGCATAGCTTGTTACAGAAAAATTTATAGGTCTATTTACTGTAAATTTTGTGTGAACATCACAAAATAGTTGGAGTTAATTTCTATGAGGTCCATTTCAAGTTACAGACAGTAATTTTCTCATATTAGCTACCATTTTTTTTCTATCGCTAGTAACTTGGAAAGTAATAGATAGATTGAAGTTTGGGTTATAGTTAATTATTGCTAGCTATGTGGATAATAGACTAGAAGTAGATACATTTGCAATTTTGAAAGTTTCATTATTATAATACTTTAAGGCTCTATTTATTAATCTAATGAATATTTAATTTTCAGAGTGCTTCCTACGCACGTCAGAACTTGGATTCACCAAATTTTCCAAAAACTGCTTTTATTGTGAGTAGCTATCTATTAGCTTCGCTATTACTAGTCTTAGCTATAGTTAATTAAAGTAGAATATTATTCATCTCTCAACTGTAAGATATTGCTAGCTACTTGATTCACTTGGGACGATGTTAATGTCTAAATTTGACCTTTTACTCTTTTGCACAGTGCATGAAGTTTTTGCTCTATGTTGAAATAATATTGTTTTTCTTCCTTTTCTATTTTGATAGCTAACCAGATAGCTAGCTAACTAATGAATTTTTTCCATGTTTGTGAAGGATAAAATTTTACTAGCAGGCAGTTGCAAAAATTTGGAAAATATTTGGACATCTTAAGGTCCATAATATTGAAAAAAAATTGATAGCTACATATAATATTGAATTCAAAATTGCGTGATGGGTAGCTATGTTTTTAACTTAAATTTTTAAAATAAAATGCAAAATATGCAGTAGGTAGCTACTAAATATTATGAGATAGCTAATTGAGTCCTAAGTAGTTCGTAACCATGATACTCATGTGTACCAACTACATATATCAGTAATGCACCTTATGGTACATGTAGTTACCTACTAACTAATACACAGTGAAAGTGTTCGTACTTCATATGATTAATATTGTAGCTAATTATCTTAACCAAGACATATTCAGTGATAAAGTATGATAGGTAAATATTCTTAGCCATTTATTTCATTCTACTGAATAGAAGTGACAATCAAATATTAATATAACTGCAAAATTCATTGATCTTTCTGATTGAACTTAAAGTTTCCTTCTGAATTTGTGTTTATTTATTGCAAGATATCTACTGTGTCATTTATTTATCAATGATTATCTTTGGAAATATTTTTACCTATTATTAGTATAGCTAGTTTCTCTATTCTATTGAATTAAATGTCTAATTATATCCAATCATCATTCTTTAGCTATTTTGTAGAATCTATTTAGGAAAATATTTATCAGTTGCTTAATAACCAATATGAATAGCTACTAGTCTGTTTATCTGTTTATGTTGAACAGCTTTTGTGACGAGGATAATTTTTCATTTCAGTAAATACAAGAGCTACACTGATTGTTCATCATGTCTGCTAATTTTCAAATTATGCAAATATTGTTATAAAACTATCATTACACAGAAAAGTGATTCATTAACAGCTATTATAGCTTTTGTATACAGAGGACTAATAATGCTTTGAGGCAAATGTTTATAGCTTAGCTAGCTACTACAAAAACTGTAGGATCATAGTTTAGTTCTTTAGCTGTTAATAATTCTAGAATTACAAAGATTATTTTCATATTCAACCTGCTAGGGGGCATGAGGGCTGATTATCAGACCTGGGGTTTGAAACAATTATTGATGTTCCCCCTCATTGTCCTGAGGTTACCTTTAGGAGTCTAGGTAGACCTTCTTTTTGTTATTTTAGCATTTAGGTTTTTGTTTAATTGGGTGCCCTTTTCCTTCTGTTATCTTTTGTATATTTCCTTCCTCTTCTTTTTGCCTTGCTATATCCATCGTTAAGGGCAGATTGATTGCCCTTGGATGCCTGTTCTTGCAATCCATGCGCTGGGTCGACTCGGTTACCTGTGGTGGCGGAGTAGTTGCCCTAGTGCCTGGTGTGTACTTTCACTGTCCCTTCTATTTGATTTTTCTGTTTGGATTGCCTCATAGTGGATAGACAACTTTTAAACATATAAAATAATAATAATTATAACATAGTACTTATTTACAGGAAATTTCTGAGAATGGAATGATGAAAGAAGAACCCGGTTCAAATGTAAATTACAGCAATCAAGAATCATTCAATTGTGGTACTCAATTTGCCAGTGTGCCTGTTCTGAGGTAAGTAATTAGCAGTCTAATATCAGTTTCTAAAGCCTAGCTATTTAAAAAAAATTGTAACTAGCTATAGCTAGCTAGCCTACAGCTAGTTTTTTAAACATGAAAATAGCTGTTAGCCAGTTAATACTGAAAATGAAATTGTAATTGATTATATAACTATCAAAAATGATATATAGCTATATCTAGCTAGCAATAGTTTATTTTCTATATTGATCAAAATTTTGAACTATTTTGATCTGTGTCCGGAAAACATCTAGGCAGAAAATTGCCAAATCGGTAAATTGCTAGTAACTTATTTTTTATTAATTTAGAGCTAGCTATATAATTAAGTTATATATTATTTCATGCTGTAGCTAGCTTGCTATCGCAAATAAAAATAAATTGAAGGTGTTTAGAAAAAATGAAAAAGTGACTGGTAGCTTTCTGATTTGGCAGTTTTCCGCCTATTTTAACCCAAGCAAGAAGAGTTTATTCCTGGGATAGCTATTAAGGGAATATCCTAGGATTGAATCCTTCTTCTAAGGGATTTTCTCTTAATATTCAAGGAAATCATTTTTGTCTGGCAATCAACCCTTAATTATGGTGTTTTATAAAAGTATTTAGAGGATATTCTAGTTGCAATAGCTAACTCGCTATAGACCGATATTTAGACTAGAGATTTAAACCCTATTGCTAGAATCTTGTGGAAACTAGATATTTCATGTAGCTAGCTACTGATTGCCCAGTCTTTTGGTAAAGTGATACCATACATAGCATCATATTAGGTAACCCAATTAATAATCGAGAACCTGCAACTTTTTGTGCTTTAGTTTTAAGATTTAATGTTAATTAAATAAAATGAACTGGTATCAGGCCAGGTAGCTAGCTATAGTTTCAGTTAGTATTCAGCTGTCTGGCATATAAAAATAGGAAGTAGCTAATTGTATAGCTATCCGTAGACTATACACATTTATATAAAGAGGGTAGCTATTTATAGCTCATCTGTATGATGCCTACTAGCAATCTTTTCTATGCACGAAAGCTCTTTATCCTATAACTATACATTTTTTTAATTTTGATTTTTTCATTAAGAAAAATTAACATCTAGCTAGCTTAGTCATTGGAAACTTTTTCCTTCTAGATTTAATTATTATATGTGTAGAGGCTGTTTTCTAAATAACAAACTTTTCTATCTGAAAACTTTAATCCTAAAAACTTCAATTCTGAGTTTGAATCAACTTCTCATCTTGAAAAATTGGATAATTTGTTTAATTTTAATCTTCTAAATTCTAAACTTAGCTATTAGTGTTAAGTTAGCCAGCAAACGTGTTTTAACTTGACTGACATTTGTCACGAACTATTTTTCATTAGTACCTAGTTAGCTACAGTATAGCTATGCCTATTCAGTTACACAAACCTAGGAAGAATGTTTGTAAGATTTCAAACTTCTTACTGTTGATAGCTATTTGAGTTAGTGAGGAACAGCTATAGCTATCTAGCTGTGATTATTTTCTTAAATTTGATTAATTTAATATTTCAAGAAGCTTGCTTCACTTTATTCATCAACTAGCTTTTGTAGTCCCAATGACTAACTGTATTAATGATAACTAGCTATATGTAATTATATTTACTTATATCTACATACCATCTGATTATAAATTTTCCAGTTTCAGTAGTGCGCCGCACATCTTGAATGGTGCAGATCATGAAATGATTACTCATGAGCAAGGATATGAGGTAAATAATCTTCAAATCTCTGCTGGTATGAATAGAAACATCAATTTGAATATCAATGAAGATCAGAGAGATGACATCCAGGTGAACCAACCTGCTGGGTATTCTCCTGTAAACTATCTATATGCACTTCAACCGCCAAGGAGTGGCAATGAGGTACGTTAATTCCAGTACCCCCTAGATTTTAGGTATTTCTGAACTATTATCCAATTTTTTTTATTTTAAAATATTACCTAGCTCATCTATTCAGATATCTATAGGATAGAGTTTGATTTCACTTTTAAAGTGTCTTTGTAGCTATTTTCTAGAGTAGCTACATGAAAGTTATAACTTTATTTAAAATAGCTACTATGGTCAATGTAATTTAAATGCTTAGGTCTATAAGCAAGCTACTGTATTAGGTAACTAACTGCTGGATATGGGTTGCCTGAATAGCTAACAATTGTCAAAGATGTTAATTTCGATTTTCAAAATAGCTACATGGCTATTTGTCTAATGTATATTTGAAAAATTAAATTCTCTTAATTAATTAATGGAAGCTAAATATATTGTACACTTAGCTAAACATTCATGTGCTAGCTATAAACATTATTAGTTGCTAGCTATATTGCTAAAATAAATTTCTTGTCTTGTGTGATTCAGTACATTAAAATATCTTTTGAGCTTTATTTTAGTCGTATAATGATCACATTTGTGTTAACTAACACACAATTCTATTTAGAATCCAAAAGTTCAATCATGTCTTGATAATGTTGCTAGTACTCGGAAGATGGGTAGCTAGCTATTATTTTGTTTATCACTATTTTCAAATGCTAATAAAATTTATCACTTTCTTGCCACCCAAGTAGCCAGAGATTACTTGTTTTTCTCTAATCAAAATTTATTCATTTATATGTAGTTTAATTAGCTGTTCACTTTGATCTGCTCAATCTTCCATTTATTTCAATTAATTTTCTTTCTTTAATATCTTAACATTTTTACCTGCTATCCTGCTATTGTTTTGTTTTGTTTGTTAAACGCAATTACAATAAGGTAATTTTTTCTATTACAGTACTCAACCAGAGCTGTTGAAGACAGCAAACAAAGTGGTGAGTTTCAACAGCCTGCTAACTCTGCTACTTCACATTCTCTTAACTGTGGCCAAAAATCTAATAAGAGACAGCGTACAGAACAGCATCATGACTCTTTGGAAAACAACTCAAAGTACCAGCACGGCGTTCCAGACTCGCATACCCGAAAGAAGAAGCCCTCTAACAGTAAAAAAGAAAAGAAACCACCTAGTGAAATCAAAGAAAATTTGAAAAACCCTAAGTGTGGCCATTGTTTAGCAGCTTCCAATTCTTCTTCTGAACTTCGTGATCACATCAAAACTACTATTTGTGGAAAACTATATAGCGAGAATAATCCTGAAGTCAACAATGAGAATAGAGTTTATACTTGTGATGCTCATAATTGCAAATTTGCTTCTCTATCTCATGTAGCAATGGGGAATCATACTTATGAACATAGGAAAAAAAATGAATCTCTTAGTGGTTCTAAACCTAATGGGAAAAGATCTCAAGCCTCAACCACTAATCATAACTCAAGAATACGCCACTCTCCTGAGGTCATAAAATGCGACCTCTGTGGTTACCAATGCGCTTTTGAGAAAACTTTTTTTAAACACATAGATAAGCACGTAAACAACGAGGTTATTGTTCATTTTTTCAATTGCTTCATGTGTGACGAGGATCATGAGACTCAAGCCGATGCTACTAATTGTGAAAAGAGTCACATGAAAAATGGTAAGTACGAATGTCCTTTTTGTGACGGTTTTTGTTCACAACAACGTAAGAAAATGATACAACATATGCGAGCGCATTTTGGCGAAAGGTGCCATAAATGCCCCGTCTGTGACTACGCCGTCAACCGTAAAGACAATCTCATGACCCACGGAAATCATAATCACCCTGGTGCGATGATTGGTAATGTAAATTTCTACTGTCCTCGTGTTAAGCTCTATTTCAGATACCAAAACATCTGTATTAAACGTAATGTATTTGCTAAACTAAATCTCCGTGGGAAAGTTGTTGTTGTGCAGAATGATATTGATATAATAAGATGTCTGTTTGAAGAAGCTGGGATGTCCGAGAGCGAGTTCCTGGAGAGCAATCCCCATTACCGCCCCCGAACCAATGCTCCCCACGAGGTATTGGCTCGTAATGAGAATCTCGTTTCAACATCTGCTGTATATGGTCTACTTTGAATACTTATGGAGCCAGAGCTTACCTTACAGCTAGTTGATGTTATATATCTGACTGTGGAGTCTTGAGCAATTTCAATTATCGTTGATGTTAGCTATTTAATTTAAAGCTTAGCTACTTGATGGATGATTGACTGCTAGTTCTACTTAACTGCAATGAAACTCTCAATAGTGTGACATTTTCATGTGCTCGTCTAATTTTTAACGTAGCTTTTATTAAAAACTATATGTTTTAATAGTAGACAATTTTTTAATCGGTTTTTAATTGTTATTTTGTGTTTTTAATCCCCATTATTGTTCCTTCAGAAAAGTTCAGTCAAAAATGTGAGAATTATTCGTGCTTTCATTAATAGTTATGTTTTGGGAGTTAGTTGCATGTTGTGCTGCAGCACAATCTCCATAAAAGTTTGCTATTCTCTTAAAGAGCTAACTATCATTAGTTGTACATTGTTTATCTAGGTAGTTATTTATCTGTAATTTGGCAAATTTTCCATTTAGCTTTCCAGATTACCTCTAGGGGCTGTATTTGCTCCGTGTCTTCCTAACTTGTAATTAAGATTATGTATTGTCTACCTTCATTTTACCGTATTTATCATTTAGCTATATCACTATTTGCAGTTTTATAGGATAGTGCTAGGGTTATGCTCTTTAACTAAGAGGTTTTATAAAGTTAAAATTTGGTATTAGGCTTGTCCGTCTACATTACTATCACCTCTTCATTTTCCTCTCCCATCTGTGAGTTCAGACACCGGTACTTGTGTCCCTTTTCGTCACATTCTTCAGTAAATGACTGCATTCATGGAGTAGATTTTCAGTATTCATGAGCATTGTCCCGACTTGTGGTTAGTGACTTTGCTCATGTAGCCACTTTCTATTTTGACTGCTTCTTCAGTCCCTTGTATTTATTTAACTTCCCTTTGATGTCAGCTATATGGCCTTTGGTTCCGAAGCTGATGTTAAACCCCTACTAAACTAGCTTCTAATTTATCTAATAAACAATTGACAATACATTTCTACAGTTCAGCACTGATGCATATAACAGAAAGTCATTGGATAATTTTGCTATTCAGAATTATCTTCTCGTTCGATTGAGCCGTGTTCATCGAATGTTTTGATGATATGGACAATAGTTGGATTTTTGGGTAGCTAATTGTTGTAGATCACCCATATTGGTAAGATATAGAATGAAGTATATCGTTGATAATAGTATCGGAGTTATAGCTACACAGAATATGTGATGGCAGTGTTTTTTGGATGCACTATATATATAATTAAATAATAGTGATCAAAGCAATGGGTTAAGAACGAATGATTTTTCTTAAGAGAAGTGTTTGTGTTTTTATTGTATATAACTAGCTAATTTCTAAAAAAAAAATCAGATTATTTATTACCTATTAATGATAATATTCTAACTTGATTTGATATTGAAATAAAATGTACACTTTTTAGACCTCTTCCAGAGTATGGACTAAGTGCTTGAACAACTTTGAAATATTTTGAAGTGAATAAGGTATGAAATTGTAAATATCGCAGATGACTTAAATAGACATTTTTACGAAATATTTCGCCACATTCCACTTAGCTATATTATAACTGCATTCTTCCAGTCCTTTATTTTAGAATTCTTTTTGACGTTTGTGATATGGTTTTCAATTCCGAAGCAGATGTTTCTAATTTTCATTAGGCTTTTAATAATTGAGGCAAATAATCTTGCCTTGGGGTACTTTTAAGAATTTTTTTTAATATTTCATATAATAGAATCTTCTAAACTCTTTTCTTTGTGAATTATTTCGTATCGCGGTGGTTATTGCTTCAAACTCTTTTTCTCATCACTTGAACATTTTTATCATTGAGGCTTCAACTAACTCCATTATCTGAAGTTTGTTTGTTTGCTTTCACTATACCACTCATCTAAATTCTTGATTTAATTAATTCTGAAAAATGAATCGGTTCTAAATCTTGAACGAAGAACATTGTCAGTGACTTGCTTAAGCCACTTTCCTTTCCAACACCTCATCGATTTGGTTTCTAATAAATCCAGAAACCATCAGAATTCAATTTAAAAAGTTGTTCAAAATATTGTCCACACTCGTTTTAGTTTTTTTGAATGCATTCAAAATTTTCTCTGTAGCTTTATATGATTAGTTTTATTTCTTAAGTTTTCTGTTAAGAAACTTCAATTTATGATAGGTTTGATTTTATTTTAAATATTATGGAAGAACTATTAGTCATGTGTGAACTAACAGTGCAATGGGTCGCTAGTTACTATCTTTTTCTGGTAATCAATTATTTATTGATAGGAAATGATGGAGATTCCATTAGCTATTAAGAAATAGGTAATTTTGGGAGAAATACATGAAGGTTCAATGATTTGTAATCTTCAGCGAGTTTCTGTTGGTGCAATATATTAATGTAGTGCATGCTAGTTGAAATAAATTCAGTAGCCATCTTATCTCCAGTAGGGTTGGCTCTATTCAAATTATTAGTTTACATAGCTATTGATTTAGATACCTCGCTAAACAAAATGTAGATTTTACATTTTGTTGTCATTTTGACTGTTCCTAATTATGATTTAGTTCAAATAGCTTAGTATTATTCACTGCATTTCTCCACAGAATTTCTCTCTGTCCTAAACAACTGTACCCTCTTTAGAGTACTCTTTCTGTAGCTAGTTATAGCTCTTGAAACATTCCTTCTATTTTTATATTATATAGGATTCTAAATATGTACAATAGATAGCACCAGCAACATCACATCAATTATATGATCAGAGAGGCCCATCCTGTCCTGAATGTTGTGCTTCAAAGGTTGTGCAATTGTAGAATGTCCAACGTTATTAACATTGGAGATATAATTCATAATGTCTTTGTGAATATATTGTTTGTGTGCGTCTAATTGTATTAGCTACTAACTAGTCTTCGTTAACCCATCTGACAATGGATGTTGAGTTAATGTAATCCTACTCAAATGCAATATCTCTTAGGCCATATCGTTAGAATAAGAGTGAACATGGTTATCAGGGTATGTAATCACTGAAACTTAGTGTCTTCTTAGAATATTCCTACCTCTAGTTATTCTAAGACATAGCTCTAATTACTAGATTTTTGAATTGGTTTGATAGAATGAATCTATTTTGGGTTGTAGTGGTTTGTTTGGTTGCTAATTATAAGTTTTGAAATGTACATTTTGTGATTTAATGTAAGATAACCTATATTTTTAGTTAATATTAAAGTATTAATAGTGATTGCTGTATGGCAGCAATATAACTCATCATAAATTTGACTTGAAAGTTGCCATTTAAACTTACCAATAATATTATGATTCATGAGGTCTGCTTTCATTGCACGTCTTATCTTTTGTAATATTATTGGTAAGTTCTTGTAAATATTTAAATGACTTAAGTATTCAATAGTGTGTAAGGCTATACTTTAATGCTCAAAATGTGCCTTCTGAGTTTATCTTTTTAAAATTAAATAGAATATATGTGCCATTTCAGGTAAGATTATTTGACTTCATTTTGTGTGGCGACATTATCAATTTTATTTGTAGTTAAATTATGTGTATATTCAACTGAAATTGTGCTCTGTTTGATTTTAATCTGTATATTTTTCTCAAGTAAAGTATATTTCTATATCTTTTTTTGTTTGCTTAAATTTCCTCATTCAGATATGAATACAACTGATAATTAATATACAACTGAAGAATTATATCTAGTAATGCTTATCCTCTTAATTTTTAAGAGATTAAATTATACACCTTTTATTTATTAAAGTTCTTTGAATGAACAAACCACTCTTTAAGTAGTAGAAACTAGTATAGTGAGAATTAGTTTACTTTATTTTGTTTGTCATGTAAGAGTATGTCAGTTAAAGCCTATTAATTGGCTTACCTTTCAAAAGGTCAATTTTCAGATGTATGTAATTGGCTCAAAATTTTGAATTCAATCCAATGTTCCCATGTTAATTTGGCTTGAAATCATCAAAAAATGAGCTAAAATTGGTTTGGCTTAGAATATTTGAATTGGCTTTTAGTTTGCCAGCCTCTGAAACATGGTCGTTTGGTTGATTGAGAGTTTCAGTTTTATCACTTATAAATTTAATTAATTTATAATTGAAATATTGATTTTACCAAATGAAAAACACATTTAAGCCTAACTATTATATATATTGCCTATCTAAATAAGAAATATTAATAATACAACCTACCTAATACGAGACATGATATTACACACTACCAAATATGAGATAATAATTAGGTACGGAACCAATCTGATGCTTAATTAGGTACATAGTCCTAGTCATGAATTAAATAGTTAGAAGGATAATCGCACTTGAAAATGGCGTGAAAGTGTGACGTCACGCGCGCGACTCATGACGTCACCTGGTATACAGATACTCGCATCGGAAATATTTGGTTATAGATCTTCATGAATTAACTTTTGATTGCTTGGTCAAATATATAATTAAATACATCATAAATGTTAACATATAATTATATATATACCTAATACTGAAATCATTTATTAAATTTAGATCAGATCATGAATTAAATGGTTAAACTAGTTAACTCATGGCTCAGATGATATTCAATAATAATTGGATTTGTGTCGACTACGATCGATTGTGTATTCCTTCAACAATGATTGAAATTGCAGAAATATAGAGAGTAAATTCTAATATAAAAATATAGACATCAACTTATATGAACTAGCTATTTATCACGATAAAATCGATAGGGTGAAATATATATAATTAATATTTATCGGCGGATTTCTTCAATTAAGGAATGAATGAAAATCATAGATCACTAACTTTATATTGTGGTTTATAATATACATCCTCAAAAACTGCAAGTAGCGTTTAAAAAAATGAAAATGGTGAATTTCCATGATACAAATAAAATTTAAAAAAAATGATACATATTCTCATAGTTAAATTAACAAAATATTAATGAATTAGTTTGGAGAACTTGTTCAATGTCTTTCTTTTATCTTGAATTATCTTTCTATTTAAACGTTTTATACGAAAGTAAATCCTACACCTCATATAAAATTAGACAACCTCTTTGGGAACTTTACATTTAAAGTTTGTGCTGTCTGCATTGCTTGAGGTTTCTGTTGCTTGATATCCTTCACAGGTGGAATCTGTTGGTATATCAATAATTAGAAACTGCAATTTAAGAAAGAAACAAAAATAAAAAGCATAGGTAATAAATATTATTTTGATACATAAGTGGGGACAGTAACATTGCCTCTGACAACACTTGCTGTAGTAGCTACTAGCTAGATATCACTTTTTGGCCAACTTAATATTTTGAATGTCAGAGTAGCTATATAATTTGAAAAGAGTAAAGCTACTTACCAAACAGCAGCTGTGCTGTATCCCACGCAGCATTTAGTTTGGGTTGGAACTCTTCATCTGTAACAAGAAATATCTTTCTAAAATTTTATATACCTATTTGCTTGTCTACATCGGAGTAAGATAATAATCTGAAGAAATTAATTATATAAATCACAGAAGTCATGTAGAAACGTAGATTGATATGTAAGTGTCAAATGTCCAGTAGGTATCAGGAATATCTCATGATATATATTTTTTTTATTGAACATATAGCACCCTTTTACAGAAGATACAGGGTCGGGGCCACCCTGATCTTTTCATTCGCAAGAATGAAATCTATATATTCACCAACTGGATCTCTTGGACTATATGCCCCCCGGAAAAGCCAAGAATATATATTTATAGTCAATAATAAAAACAAATATGATGGCCCAATAAAAGTTTAAAATTAATCAAAGCCCCAGACCAATGACACTAAAAATCAATTTTTGAAGTAAAAATTAAATAATCCAAACAGAGAATAGGAGTCATAACTATGGTCTTTTATTTAGCTAAAAATAAAATCAAGTAAATTAATGCTGTAGCTACTTATGAAGGTAAAAGAAAAATAGGATGCCTCTTACACAACTTGAAATTATTTAAAGTTCAGACTATGTAACTAATAAGAACAGCAAGCAATTGACATATGTAAAAGGCTCAATTTAATATCATATAACATAATGAATTAAGGCATTGATGATGTATTAGTTAGCTACCTGGTGGTTGTGAAGCAGTCAACTCTTCCACAGTGAAGTTCCACCACTTTCCTGTTTGATTTGCACTTGTGTCTATCCTCCCAGGAGAAAGCAGAACCTGGAGAGAGCAGAACCTGTAAGAAAAGAGATTTAATTAGTTATGATGAATAGGTATATCTGATAAATAAAGAAATTTGAATCTGATAAATACATATTACAATTTAATAAGAACTACACAAGGCAAGATGGACAAACAGAAGATGGGAAGTAAAAATGAATAAAAAAAAACTTATATGATAAATGATGCATCTTTGACTAGCCTAGACTAGAATCTAATTTAGTATATAGCTATGTATATAATATAGCTATAGCTACAAACATGATGGCAATATCAAACAATGTTAAATATTTTAAATAAACCTGAAAAACCTAGGAGAAAATTAAGAAAAACTAGCCATCCAAAAATAGAGAGAGTCCCAAAAGAGGACTCTGAGTCTGTCAGTCTGGACTAGCCAATTTATTGACTAGTATTACCCCAAGTAATAGAGCATGACCTTTCTTGCCATTTGAATGGAGAGAAAAGGGCAATGTTTTTGAGCCTTTCAACTCCTCATGGAGAGAAATCTGAAATATCTAAGTATCTCATATGTTGTAATGTTAATTTGGAGAGTATTTTTCAATAATAGCCCATTTTGGAGAAAAATTGGTTATTTTTTCTGAGAGCTGGTGAGAGAAATGGAGAGTCTGCTGTCTGCATAAGGCATCCTGACTCTCAGAGACTTAAATTGATACATAATTACCTACTCTCAGTCTCTCAGACCGTCAGACGCTGATGCAGTCATTCAGATTCAGGGACAGCTAAATTAATGGTACCTAACAGTTACCATAAAAATTAATTCAAAATCTCCCTCAGCTAAATTAATGGTAACATAGGATTTAATTCAAAAACTCTCTCCAATATCTCAAATTTCTAAAAGTGGGCTCAGATTTGTCTCAGAAGACAGAGTCTTGGGAAAATGTTCCATATTCTGCAGTCTGGAACTATAGAGTAGGTTGGTACCTAGCCTAGAATGGAAATTTAATTTGGGTACCAAAGTTATACTTATATACATAATACAATCATAATGGCAACTTAAACTCACAAAGTTTAGTGGAGGAATCATGGAATGTGGAGGAGCAAGAGTCTGCAAGACCAGCATTTTGAGTGACAGATGAGGGAAGAGATGCTGAAGGTATGAGCAAGGTAGGAACTGCATCTTCTTCAATTGATTTTAGTAGGGCAGGCACAGGGATATTTAAAAGTTCATACTTCAAATTTCGTTTAAATTCTCTGGTTCAAAATGAAGAGAGCATTCACGAGCATTATCTGTATTCACTTTGTCACTGCGTCCACACTTCGCTATCCATTGTCTCTTAAGCTCAATATCTTTTGGGAATCTAAATAAATTGACACTAACTAGAGTCCTAGACTGTTTACTTTGTTTTTGAGAACAATCAAATACTCTGCATTGAAAAGGCATTATAGCTGACTAGTTAGATATAAACTCAAAGTAAACAATGCAAGAACAGTGAAATCGGAAATCGTATTCCATGTGACGTCACCTTCTTTTTCTTTGTCGGTATTTCTGTCGAGTGCGATTATCCTTCTAACTATTTAATTCATGGTCCTAGTGTTACCGGATGGTAGGTAACTAAGTTGTAGGTAGGATGCAATTTTGACAAGTTGTAAGTTGGGGTTAGAAGTAGGTTGAAGGGTACCTAGGCTAGTGACTAAGTAGGCTCTCGACTGAGTAAGTAGAAACTAAGTCGGTGGAATGTAGGCCCCAAACTAAGACTTGCAATATAGCCTATAAGTACATTTGCAAAACTAACATATATGATTTATGATATTATTAGTGAGTTTATACTAACTGTATGCACACGTTGTTAAAAATTATGACACACAAGATATTCATGTATTATTTAGGTACAACCTACCTAACTGGCAACTGCCTGCCCTAGGCAATAAATTAAATGGAGATCGAGGGTTATTGAACCTAATTAAGTGCCTACCTACCTAGGTGTATGAGAATATCACAAATACAAAACATAGTAATTAATAATGAGATCCAACATATAACTTATACCCTAGAAAGGGAATTGCTTGAACATATTAAATGATCGAACAAACACGATGATCGAGTTGAGTTGTAGAAAAAGGACGCTAAAGAAATTCGAGAGGTTTTATACTGTGTCACTAATAGACGACCTGGCAACTTTCGTATGCCAGCTACTCTATTTATTATGATATTGATCTACTATATTTACTAAAACTTAAAAGCTAGTATTATAGAACAAAACGTAAACATCAAAGAGAACTATATAAATATTGAAATGAAAATACCTAATAGGCTACTACCTAAAATTCAGAGATACCTAAATATGATTGGAAATTTTATAGGTACCTATACCGTATATATAGAAATGCTTATTCTTTTAATTCTCTTGAGATAAAATTAGATTGAATGAATAAATCACTATATGGTAGTGATGAAAGTAGTAGAAACTAGTAATATAAGATGAGAATTGGTTTACTTTATATTGTTAGGTTGATTTGAATTTGTTCTCGATTCGGCAGAACCAAGGTAGATATATTAATGCATCTTTGGCGGAACATATAGTAAAATTATATTTTAATATCCTATAGACATGTCTGTACATGTTCCGAACGGAAGGAACAAAGATACGCTTTAGAAGAAAATATAATATTTTACTGAAAACTTATAAAGTAAGTAATTACATTTATTATTACCGAAAAGGACAAATAACTAAACTACAAATGTAGCTGTTTGTTGTGAATGTATTTTGTAATTTTTCTTTGTTTATCATTTATTTAACGCTACTTGTAGTTTTAGAGGATAGGGCTAGGGTAATACTTTTCAACTACCTACGAGGTCTCAACTATTGTGTTATGTAGGTTTCATTTATTATCAACTCTTCATTTTCCTTTTCCATCCGTGAGTGAGCCACCTGTGCCTAATTCTATCTCTTTTCGTCACATTCCTTGGTAAGATAACTGCTGATAGAACTTTTCTCCATTTCAGGAGTTTTACTAAGACTGAATAGGACGGGGTACGGTCAAGAGCCCCCCGGTCAAGAGCCCCACCGGTCATGAGCCCCCCCGGTCACGAGCCCCCCCGGTCATGAGCCCCCCTAGGTCATAAGCCCCCCCCCCCCCGGTCACGAGCCCCCCCCCCCCCCTCCATGTTTTTTTAATTCTTATTTACCTAGTTAAGGGCCGTTCACACGCAGGGTTTTTTCAGTCTTTCCACCGGACTATTTGCTAAGCTCCTCCCACTTTTTCCACGAGACTTAAATTTTGCACCGAAGGTCCGACACTTTTCAACAACCTACATGTTCTATTATTTTTCCTCAATATCAAGAGGTGCAATTTTGTATATAGCTATACTGTGACTGAGTACTGACAAGTGTCAACTCATAAAATATATTGTACATATAATAACTGGATTGGTGTTCATTTTTAGACAAACTTTGCTCCATTCATTTCTTTACCTTTGAGGTAAAGAATTCTCATATTTTCCTTTTTATAAAAGACTGCCAGTAAAATTGATAATACCTAGTAATGTTTCTTTAAACTTTATTTTAGTATAGTATATTTTAGTAAAATAAATATTACTATCTTTATTTTATTTATTTCAACATATTACCTATTAGCTAATACCTTTATTTTATTTATTATAACGCAATACATATTGTACCTAGTACCTACCTACCTATACGTATTGATACTTTTACCTAAACTTTATTTAATAGCTAAATTACATTTGTTGAGTGGATTGGATTATTCAATAAATCAAATGAAGCGAAAATAATCTCGGTTAGTTTACTACTAAATATTGTAATAAACTTCATAAAAATTATCAAACTAAGTTAATTAGTAACTAAATAATCTTAGTAATCTAGGTAGGTAGTTCTCTAGTAATTAATTAATCTAGGAAAAAGTATCTAACCTATATAATTAGTAAATAACTAACCCAGGTAATTAGTAATTTTAACTATCCTAGGTAATTAACAGTTACTAACTACCTAGTTTAAAAAAATAGAGGAGGGCTTATGTCCATCCACAAGATTAAAAAGTCAATCCACGTGTGGACGCTATTGACTTTTGAATCAAAAGTCTGGTGGAAAAGCGGAGAAAAAAGTCTGGTGGAAAGACTTGAAAAACCCTGCGTGTGTACGGCCCTTTAAACAAATGAAGAACTACTTAGATAGAAATAACTGAGAGTTGCTAATGTAGTTTGTTGTATCCGCTAGATTGTTGTACTGCACACCTCATGATTGTTTAATGATCTGGCAGGGGGGTTCGGGGGGCGGCACGCCCCCGATATTCATATATTTTATGTCTAATCAGTAATGAACTACAAAAGGATTAAATAATATAGGTAAATAAGGATTTAAAAACAGGGGGGCTCGTGACCAGGGGGGCTCATGACCGGGGGGGCTCTTGACCGGGGGGGCTTATGACCTAGGGGGGCTCATGACCGGGGGGGCTCTTGACCGGGGGGGCTTATGACCTAGGGGGGCTCATGACCGGGGGGGGCTCTTGACCGGGGGGGGGGGGGGCTTATGACGGGGGGGGGGGTCGCTGCGTTATTTATGTTTTACCGGCGTATGCATCGTTTACATAATATATTAATAATTATTACATATTTAAACAAAGATTTATTTTTATACGCTCAAGACTGACTGACGTAAAACTGTAGTTGACAAATTACATTATTTCAATTTATTTGTTTCTTTTGTTGTCATAGTTCTCAATGAAAATATTTCAGGCCTCAAAAATATTAGAGCTATGAATTTAAATCTAGTTGAGAGTTTACTGTCTGCTTCGAAACCAAGGTCCTTTTGTTAGGGTTTAAGTTGTTCTACAAAAGCTTGGATTTAAGGTGTAATTTATAAATTTATTAGTTAAATAAACTTAAGAATTAAACTCGTGTCTTGACCTATAAAGGAAATTAAAACATGGGACAGGACGAAGAAGTCAGAAAAGAAAGTGGTTCCTTGAACAATGCACCAACCACCAGTCGGTCTCATGGATGCAGAAAAGCTACTCAGTATAGCGGCGAGTTGTCCTCACACAAATTGTCCTGCAGTGAGTTGTTCGGTCACCAAGGGAGTTGGGCAAGGTTTTTCTAAGTCGAGTCATAAGAGTACAGGTAAAGCTCGTACAACGGACAGTACACATACAGGAAAAAAGAGATCGCTATACCGATATAATGGATGCTATTCGGTCTGAGAATTTACTTCGGTTTGGGATTTTAACTTTGCAAGTTTTCTTTATCTGCAAGAAATGCTGAAGAAGATAAACAATAAATGGAAATTTCAATGAAAATCGTATAATATTCATATTATTCACTATTATAAATTTACAAAATAATAGTTTATAAATAACTTCATTTTGCCTAATTACTGTAGAATATGATAAAAACAGAAATATTTTTTAACTTCACTGACATACATATATACGTATATGTAGATGCACACATGGCTTACTTAATGATACGGCCTGATTTTCTGCCTTTTCGTCAAAAAAATAGAAGGTCAATATTTTCACTTGCAATAACATTTTCATTTTGCTACCAAATAATGTTTTTTTTCATTGATTCAAGTAATATATAGTTTCCTGATAGGTTGAAAATAATTTGAAATATGTTTATGTTATATTTTTATATATATATTAATACTTTATTATGAAGCACATTATGAAACAAATATCAATATAGCTGTATAGAGTATCTTAATATAATATATAGCAGTCTGTGTACCCCAATTTTCTCAAAACTCTAACTATAGCTTCGGGAACAGTCATCAATTGAAGATTTCATCATGTATGTATAGCAACTATTTATTCAGGTTGCTGTTGGTTTCAGTTCACAGCAGTGTACTGCAATTGTGCAGAACAAGTGGCATCACCTCCCAGAATATAAATATAGTTAGATGTCGGATGTGCTGTGAATAAGGTAGATGATTCACTGAGTGATGTGGGCTCGGCCGTGGAAAGCAGATGTGTGGTGAGCCCCAAAGGTGATACACCGTGAATGTGCAGAGGAAGCCTTTAGAATGTGTGACGGACTAAGAAGACGACGACGGAGCACGATGCCTCAGACCCGATGCCAAACCAGACCCCAAGTAGGAAAGAGTAGGAGGAGGAACATCTAAGATGAAAGAACTAATCATACTGCAATGGAAATTCGACTACTTAGCCAAAAAGACAAATAAGCTGAGGCAACTGGTCGAGAGAGAAAAAATTGATGTAGTCCTAGTTCAATAGTTTAAACTGGGACAGCAGGATAGAGCACCAGAAATTCCTGGATACTCCTCCATCTGGAAAAACCCGAAATGCAGTGGCGCAGTACTGTACAGGGGAAAGGGCCTCGTAGTCAGGGGAAGGTCAGGAGTAGTGTAAGATGGAAAGACAAAGTATATGAACTGCTAAGATATGTAAGCCCAGAAGGTTGTTATTGGATGACATTCTGGAACAGTTTGAAGAGCAGGCGCTCGTGAGTGCTTTTGTTGATGATCTGGCCCTGGTGTGCTCTGATAGTAACAAAGCAGTAACATCAAATACTAAGCAGGCCGAGATAACGCAGACTCCGATGACTCAAAATATACCCCGCATCTGACAGTCCTGAGAAAACTTCTGCCAGTCATCAAATCACCTACTTTCCTGAGGATGTAATATGACCCATGGCTTACATTCACGGTCCATGTGGAGGACGTAGCTACCATGATGGAGGAGAGGAGCTGAATCCTCTCTCAAACAAAGAGCACACCGGTGGAGGCCATTGAGATGTAGGTGTCGCTGGACAATTGAGACCCGATTTTAGAAAGATGTTCTAATGAAGTATGACAGATGATTGATTGTTGAGGAAGACTGCCCTTGGAGAATAACGACAGCAAATGCAGTGGCCATACGAACGAAGACGAGGGTGGTGACAGAAGATGGTGGTTAAAAGCAAGACGGCACTCTCCAGGTTGTGCGTAGCGGAGGAATAATCCGCAAGACATATATGGGTGCATTGCTCGTAGTTGGAGGAAATGAGGAGGAGACACAGCCTAGCCGAAGATATGGTGGAACTTATAAAAAACCCGGTCCCGATAGAAGCGATTCTCAGCAGTATGCGGAGTCGTTTCTCAGCAGTATGCAAAGTCGTTTCTCACCAGCATGCGATGGCGTTTCTCAGCAGCATGCGGTGACGTTTCTCACCAGTATGTGGTGGCGTTTCTCAGCAGTATGCGGTGACGTTTCTCAGCAGTATGCAAAGTCTTTTCTCACCAGCATGCAGTGGCATTTCTCAGCAGTATGCAATGGCGTTTCTCAGCAGTATGCGGTGGCGTTTCTCAGCAGTATGCAAAGTCGTTTCTCAGCAGTATGCGGTGGCGTTTCTCAGCAGCATGCGGTGACGTTTCTCACCAGTATTTGGTGGCGTTTCTCAGCAGTATGCGATGGCGTTTCTCAGCAGTATGCGGAGGCATTTCTCAGCAGCATGCGGTGACGTTTCTCACCAGTATGTGGTGGCGTATCTCAGCAGTATGCGGTGGCGTTTCTCAGCAGCATGTTGTGACGTTTCTCACCAGTATGTGGTGGCGTTTCTCAGCAGTATGCAGAGGCGTTTCTCAGCAGTATGCGGAGGAGTTTCTCAGCAGTATGCGGCGACGTTTCTCAGCAGTATGCGGTGACGTTTCTCACCAGTATCCCAGCTAACCAAAAGCTGTTTCTCCCACGTCTTAAGACGTCTGATACCCTTCGCTATAGAGGGATTTAAGACGTGGGACAAGACGTGGGGCGGGGGACATCAGACGTCTTGCAGACGTCTAACCCTCTTCATTTGCACAGGGGTCCCCCTCTGCAAGACGTCTGATCCCACGTCCTGTCCCCCTCTGACAGAGGGGGACATCCACCTGTTCCACGTCTTACCCCACTCCGTTTTTAAGACGTGGGACCCACGTGGGACAGAGTGTGGATGTCCCTCGCTATAGAGGGATTCAAGACGTGGGACAGAGTACGGATGTCCCTCGCTATAGAGGGAAGAGGGAAATAAGACGTGGGACCCACGTGGGACAGAGTGCGTATTCGAGACGTGGGACAGAGTGGGAATATCCCCCTCTGCAAGACGTGGGACAGAGTGTGGATGTCCCCCTCTGCAAGACGTGGGACAGAGTGCAGATGTCCCCCTCTGCAAGACGTGGGACAGAGTGTGGATGTCCCCCTCAGCAAGACGTAGGACAGAGTATGGATGTCCCCCTCTGCAAGGGGGACATATCTCTCTTCTGCTCAAACTACTTCGGTTAATTGGGGTACATAAATATGTATAAGAAATAAAAAAGACCATACTAATCATTATTGCATTTTCTTACTATATTGCATTTAATTAGTGTATATGTACATTTGGCTGAATATCAATTATTTTAATATTACATATTGTTACATACAAATTAAATGGGAAGAAATGGAGAAAGATATGTAATGGTGATCTTGGGAATCGAACTCAGGACTCTAGTATGATGTACTACTGAAGTCTGCGACGCTACCACTCAGCCATCCTGGACATGGTAGAATTAGTATTGGAATGATCTTTATCCAACTTGATAACTTGCGTGCATCTTAAAGTTATTTTAAATAAATATAATTTGATATTCCACATTTTGGTATCTTTTATTTTTTAATGTAAATGATAAGAATGTGTATAAAGTTATTTATTAAATATTTGTATTGATAATGTTAATTAATGTTATTAACTACCTAATTTCATATAACTGTTAATTAATCTTACCTATAGTTACCTACTGGAGGTATCACTACCTTATACTTATCTAGTTACCTACTAGTGTTTATTATTAACTACCTAGTAACCTACAAGTGATAACCACCAATCTAGTACCTACTGGTGGTTATCACTACATACCTAGTTACCTATTACGTAGTATTTATCAGTACCTACTTAGTTACCTACATTACTGTTTGTCAATACCTACCTAGTTACCTACTGGTGTTTATCAATGCCTACATAGTTGCCTACAACTGCTTATCAATACTTAATTAGTTACCTTCTTGTGTTTAACAATGCCTACCTAGTTGCCTACAACTGTTTATAAATAACTATTTAGGTCCTAGTTATCTACTAGTTTTCATAAATACCTACCTAGTTACCTACTAGTGTTCATCAAAACCTACCTAGTTACCTACTAGTGTTCATCAATACCTACCTAGTTACCTACTAGTGCTCATCCTACTTGTGCTCATAAATAATACCTAGTTAGCTACAACTGTTTGTCAGTACCTACCTAGTTACCTACTAGTGCTCATCAATACCTATACCTAGTTACCTACTAGTTTTCATCAATACCTACCTAGTTACCTACAACTGTTTGTCAATACCTACCTAGTTATCTACTAGTGTTTATCAATGCTTACCTAGTTACCTATAACTGTTTGCCAATACCTACGTAGATACCTACTAGGTAGTGTTCATCAATCCGTACGTACCTACTTACCTACTACCTAGTATTATTCATCAATGCCTACCTAGATACCTACATCTGTTTATGAATACCTACCTAGTTATGATACGTAAATAAAGCTTGAGATAGATATACCTTTTTGGTATAACTTTTTCACGCGTAAAACAGACGAGGGACAGAGAGGGACATCCCGCGTGGGACAAACGTGGGACAGAAAGGGACATCTCGCGTGGGACAGAGAGGGACATCCCACGTGAGACAGAGAGGGATATCCCGCGTGGGACAGAGAGGGACATCCCGCGTGGGACAGAGAGGGACATCCCACGTGGGACAGACGTGGGACAGAGAGGGACATCTCGCGTGGGACAGAGAGGGACATCCCGCGTACTTTTTTCCGCGTAAAAGAGACGAGGGACATTCCGCATGGGACAGACGTGGGACAAAAAGGGACATCCCACGTGGGATAGACGTGGGACAGAGAGGGATATCCCGCGTGGGACAGAGAGGGACATCCCACGTGGGACAGAGAAGGACATCCCACGTGGGACAGACGTGGAACAGAGAGGGACATCCCGCGTGGGACAGAGAGGGATATCCCACGTGGGAAAGACGTAGGACAGAGAGGGACATCCCGCCTACTTTTTACCGCGTAAAACAGACGAGGGACAGAGAAACATCCCGCGTTGGACAGACGTGGGACAGAGAGGGACATCTCGCGTGGGACAGAGAGGGACATCCCGCATGGGAAAGACGTGGGATGTGAGTGGGATTTAAGGCGTGGGACAGACGAGGGACATTCCGCTTGTGTAAGACGTGGGACGTGAGTGGGATTTCAGACGTTGGAAAGACGTGGGATTTCAGAGGTCTGGAGACGTCTGAAATCCCCCGTCCCTCTCTGTCCCTCGCTAGCGAGGGATGTTCCCCTCTGTCCCACGCGAGAAAAAGAGGATATGGTTATCTGGGTATATGGTGGCGTTTCTCAGCAGTATGCTGCTGCGTTTCTCAGCAGCATACAGTGACGTTTCTCAGCAGTATGCGGTGGTATTTCTTAGCAGTATGCGGCTGCGTTTCTCAGCAGTATGCGGCTGCGTTTCTCAGCAGTATGTTGCTGCGTTTCTCAGCAGTATGCGGTGGCGTTTCTCAGCAGTATTTCATCGAGTAATTGTTTCAAAATCTTTTTGATTCAAAATTTGTACTATATTGCATTCTTGTATGGGCTTCCTTTGGTAATTGAAAGACTGCTCCTGTACTCTTCCCACGATGATTAGAACAATCGATTATTCAGCACTTATTAACCATTTTCAAATGTAGAATATTCCAAAATGCAGCATAAACAGAGAAAATAAACTGAAAATAATTTCCGAATTTCAATCTATTAAGAATGATCTAGCAGTATCCTGACTACCGATTATTCATATGTGCATGAAAATTATCTTGGTTTACTAAAATTTAATTAATAAATGTGTTGAGTTAAATTATAAATTATTACAGAAAGCAGTTGCAACGATGGAGAAAAATATTCACCTTCTATTTTTTCGACGAAAAGGTAGAAAATCTGGCCGTCTCAATAAGTAAGCCATGATGCACACTAATATGCATAACATAATTAACAATCTTTAATTCAACTTAACACAATACATAAATAAATTATTTCATTTCCTGATTCTTATTTCTGTGTTTGGTAAACAATGAATCCAAAATAGAGAAAAAAAATTATACTGCACGCATCTTCTTCGACAGCACGGAATTTCTGCTTGAGTTAACCTGCCAAGTCTAACAATTCAGATAAATAGTTACCTCATTTTTTATCCCTATAGATTTTTTCTAATCAAAGAGAATTAATATGAAAAGGTAACAAAATCAAATTACTGAAAGTCTGAAAAACAATTCATTAACTTTTCATTGTAAATTGTAATACCTCTGAATATAATAGATATATCAATAGATAGTTGGTAGACGAATAAAATGTATGTTAAACTATATAATTCAAAGAGCTCATCGTAGGAGCTGGCTCTTAGAACGGATAAATTTGAGATAGTCCGATGTCGAGCTTTACCTGTACTGTACAGTCTGTAATCGGCTAAATTTCTATTGGATGAACCTAGGTGCCCTCTGTGTCACTAGTGCATCAGCCTAGGGCAGTCTTTATTCCTTTATCAAAGGTTTTCTATTTCTGTTGGGCCTAGTGACGGTTGTAAACAGAGTTAGAAATTAGATACGTGCTTTGGTTACACTTGTTAGTGTTACCATATCTACCACATATAAATGCATGGTAATAAAATATCGATAGATATAGTATTATCATCTCATTTAAATAGATTACTAAATCAGCTATGACGTTGACAGGTCACCCATTTAAGTTGTTTGAGTTTTCACTTTATGATAATAAGCGTGAGAAATTAAAAGCTACATTGTGGCTATTTCTCCTTGCAATTCAGGAACAATCTGTATGGTATTATTAATCACATAAGATTTTTATGAATGAAATACTATGCTTGGTCTGTTATAATGGAGGACCTTATCTTACTGACAATGGGAAAGATTATTTTAGAAAGAAAATTATAAACTTTGAAATATAAAATGTATAATCTTCCTGAAGCTATAATTTAAGTCCACGGAAATTAAGATTATTATTTAACTACTTTTTATAGTTAATGCTAAAAAAAAAGATGTAAATATTTCCTTTATTTTTTTTTCTGCATACAACTCATTAAAAACTTACAGAAATTTTTGTATCGCATAAAAATTTATAATGTCTCCAGTATATTCATACGAAATAATTTAGTTTAGATTTCACAGATATGAACTTTGAAAAAATTAATTCTATTATCTATTACTAACATTTTTTCGTTGTACATATTCAATGTTAAAAGAATATAGAAATTATGATATAATTAAGACTTTTCATGCTAATTGTAATAATCATTATTACAGTCATCCTCCGCTTTAATTACCAAATCACGTTTCAGTTTAATTACCAAACGGAAACTAAATTAGGCGAAGAAGAGTAACAAGAAATTTATAATTGTCACTCCTTCATTACACATATCATTTTCTATGAGTTATAGAAAGAAAATTTGTTTTGGAGTTAGATTACTATATAAGCATATCAATAATAATATACAGTCTGTCAGTATTTGTGACTGTGATGAAAGTTTAAAGTCGTGCATTTATTAAATGTTTTAAAATCCATCCATAGCTTAACTCTCACTCAGTATAGGTGAGTAATTAACAGATACTTGGATTTCTATATAGTAGGTAATTGTAGGTAGGCATTGATGAACAATAGTGAGTAACTAGGTAGGTATTGACAAACAGTTGTAGGTAACTAGGTTGTTATTGACAAACAGTTGTAGGTATCTAGGCAGGCATTGATAAGCACTAGTAGATAACTAGGTTACAGGTAGGTATTGACAAAGAGTAGTAGGTAACTAGGTTGGTATTAATCAACACTAGAAGGTAACTTACGTAGGTATTCATAAACACTGGTAGGTATTGACAAACAGTTGTATGTAACTAGGTAGGCATTGATAAACACTAGTAGGTAACTAGGTAGATATTGCTGAACACTAGTAGATAACTAGGTAGGTATTGATGAATACTAGTATAGGTAACTAGGACCTAGGTTGGTATTGATAAATAGTTTTAGGCAACAAGTTAGGTATTGATAAAACGCTGTAGGCAACTAGGTAGGCATTGATAAACACAAGTAGGTAACTAGGTAGGCACTGACAAACAGTTGTAGGTAACTAAGTAGGTACTGATAAATACTACGTACTAGGTAACTAGGTAGGTAGTGAAAACCATTAGTAGGTAAGTACTACGTTGATATTGATAAACAGTTTTAGGTAACTAGGTAGTTGTTGATAAACACTAGTAGGTAACTAGATAGGTAGTGATAACCACCAGTAGGTAACTATAGGTAAGATTAATAAACAGTTGTAGGTAATTAGGTAGTTAATAACATTAATTAACAAATTATCAATATAAATATCAATAAATAACTTTATATATATTTTTATCATTTACATTGAAAATGAAAAGATACAAAAAAGTGGAGTATAAAAATTTATTTATTTATAATAACTTTAAGAAGCAAGCAAATTATCAAGTTGCATAAAGATCATTCCAATACCACTTCTACCATGTCCAGGATGACTCAGTGGTAGCGTCGCCGACTTCAATAGTACATCACACTACAGTCCTGAGATCGAGTCCCGAGAACACAACTACATTTCTTTCTCCATTTCATTCCATTTAATTTGTATATAACAATATGTAACATTAAATTAATTTATATACAGTTAAACCGTAGCCGATAAATTCCACCGCGGTAAGTTCCAACAGGAAGATTCCACTGGCGTTAAATGTCAGATGTGGAAAATTCTACCGTGAAAGATTCCACCAATTTGAAAATAATATACAAATAAACAGTGTATAACACTGCTAAGCAGAAACTCTGAAGTTCAGATTTTAATATTTGACACAAAAATAAAATTTTGTTAGGTTTATTTTCATTATTGAATAGGTTAATAATGAGCAGCAATATGATAAGCAAGTTGTTAGTGTCATTTCTTTAGAGTCAATTTAAATCAGCGACCTGCTGAATAGAATTTGTATCAAGATGTTTCATAGCTAAAGAAACTCTGTACGTGTTATGATTTATATATCTTTGTGAGTTTTGAATTTATGATTTTTATTCGTGTGTACGTCTGTGGTTTCAGATCGAAGCTAGTTAATGTACCGCAATTTACCTGCTTAACTCTATGTTCAAAATTTAGTTCAAACGCATTATATTTAAACTTTATTTAGTAATTATTTCAATAGAGATTATTAAACAGTTTCAGAAAGTTTCTGCTTTGAAAATTTTCAGTTTTTTTTTTATTAAAATATATCGATAATAAATAAACATTTTATTTCGGTACATGTCAAATTTATATTTTAATTCCAACTTTCATCGTCTCTGATTTAAATTGAAATATGTATTGGTACATTTAAACACTTAGGTGATAGATGATATATATAAAATAAAATTTATGTTACAAACAAAATATTATCCTTAATTTCAGTTTCAACATATATATGTTTAAAGGAGAATCTAACTGGGGAACTTAGGGCAGCGGAACTTTATTGTTGAATTTACACGATTTAAATTTTAATATAAATTTATTTGATTCATATTTAAAAGATTGTCCAATCCGTCTATTATTTCATAAGTTCACCTTAGCTTATCTTTTAGGCCTTGATTTAAAATAACATATTCTTATAATTTCTTAACCTTTTAACTAAAAAATATCGTCCGGTTACCACAAAAAAACTAATTTTTCCATTATTATGCGGTGGATTCTTCCGTGGTGGAATTTTCCGGCGGTGGAATATTCCGTGGTGAAACTTTCCAGCGGTGGAACTTACCTAGAACCAGTTAAACGTACATACACACTACAAATGTGCAATAAAGAAAGAAATGGCAATAAAATTAGCTTGATTTCTTTTATTTCTTATACATATTTATATACCTCTATTAACCGAAGTAGTTTGACCAGAAGAGGGATATGTCCCCCTTGCAAAGGGGGACATCTGCACTCTGTCCCACGTCTAGCAGAAGGGGACGTCTTGAATCCCTCTATCGCGAGGGACATCCACACTCTGTCCCACGTGGGTCCCACGTCTTAAATCTCTCTATAGCGAGGGGTATCAGACGTCTTAACACGTGGGATAAACAGCTTTTGGTTAGCTGGGTAATTATTGTGCTACATTTAACAAACAGCAATTTTATGCTCCATGTAATATTTTTGGTAGTAGGGTACTAAGTTCCAAGTTATTGGTTGCTTCTACAATTTCGGACACGTCAGAAAAGAAAATATTATAATTATTATTTAACTGCTATTCTAATTGGTATCATGGATACCAATTGAAATAAAAAGTTAACTACTGATTAATACATAAAGATTTTTGCGTGTTCGAAAATATAGAACCGTGCAATAACACGAAACTAACCCTAAAATGGGACATGTTGAATTTCTGAACCAATTGCTTCTAATAACCTCATCTGGATTATAATTTTGATGTTTCTTTTAGTTACCGTGAAATAATCACAAAAAAATTGTCTCCGTTTTCTATGTCTATGAACGTTCTTATTTCGAAACATATCTCAAAATAAGTACAACATTTATTAAAGCGAGGTGTAATTAAAGCGAGGTCTGTCTGTACTTGGTACGAAAACTAAGATAAATTTTCAGAGAGAAAATGAAAAACTCCCAAAATCTGATAAACTGGTGACTGGATCGCTTGACCTTTGACCGGATCGCTCCCAAAACTCTACCAGATGGTTACTGGACATTGACCAATCGTCCCATCGAATTTCAGACAATTTGGTTGAATACTTTTGAGTTATTGAGTTATGAATGGCCTTGACCTTGATATTTGACCTTTCTCCTGATCGCTCCAGAAATCTAACAAAATAGTTCCTGCATATTGACCAATCGCTCCACCAAGTATAATGAAATGTGGTTTAATACTTTTTGAGTTATGCGAATGACAATATGATAAATAAATAAATAAATGCTGGGTAAAATATAACCTTCCGGAAATTTGCCAAGAGAATAAACTAAGAATTATGAAGATAAATAATTATAAAAAGACATCTGGAAGTTTCTACTTACAATATAATAAATAGTCAATACTATTAAAAAGGCTGTCATTTAATTGAACATCTATAAATCAAGTATTAATTAATTAAGAATTAAATGTTCTGGGAAAAAGTATAAAGAAAATGATATAAAATTAAAGCAAAACGATATAACTTTAACCGATACTGACTTGTGCAATACTTTTAATACTTTTGTGTAGCTCAATTACCGAACAGCTAGTGCAACAACTTCTAATAACCAGTAATAATCATAACCTAACTATTTAGATTTTATTCCAGTTACAGAAGCTGAGGTCAGAAATTTCCTATTGTCACTATAATTTTAAAAATGTCATAAAGACGAAATCAAACAGGAGTTTTTATGCGACATTTTAAATTTTATATATCCTGTTTTAATGTTGCAAGAGTAATCCATATTTTTAAATCAGGTGACAGATTAGATCCAAATAACTACAGACCAATAAGTAAATAACTATACTCTGCCTATTTTTAATGAAATCTTTGAATTTTTGCATATACGTACTAGGATGAATGAAGAAAACTCATATTGTATTGCTTTATTTTCAGATCTTAAGAAAGCCTTTTACACCGTGGATAAAGACCTCCTTCTCAGAAAACTTGAACACTACGGTGTCAGGGGTAATTTTAATTCCCTTTTAGGTAGTTACCTTAGTAACAGACGGCAACGTGTACACTGTATATTCTAAAAAAAATTTTCTGGTTTTAAACCACAAGTTATTGGTATATTCCAAGGTTCAAATTTAAGCTACTTGCTTTTTAATATATTTATAAATGATTTTTGTAGCCTTGGAGAAAGTTGAAATTTTTATTGTAGGTACCATGTTTGCAGATGATTCAGTTCATTATATTCGTGATAACGATTTTTTAAATATTTTTAGTAGACTGCGAGATTTTATTAACAAACTTTCAGAATGGCTGAAATTTACCATTAACACCCAAATGTTTTTAAAACTAAAGCTATTATTTTTAATGAAAGATCTATTAAAGTGTTCCCTCTCACCTTTTTTAATAATGGTGAACTAGATTATGTGAATCCTTTTAAATACCTAGACCTTATAATAGATAATAAACTATCTTTTAAACCGCATATTGACACAATAACTAGGAAACTCAGCAATTAAAAGGTGTTACCTATTGGACCAAACCCTATTTAATAGAAAGTCCCTAATTTTAATCTACTATTCGATAGCATATTATTTTAAATGTGATAAGATTTGGAAATTTTATTCCTTTTAATGCTCTCAAGCACTATGTATTCTAGACTTAAAATAATTAAATTTGTAATTATTTTTTATTATCGTTATTAAGAGAAGCACTTTTTTTAACCAGATATCTTAGAACAATATTTTATTGATGTTATCCCATTCCATAGTCATCATAGAGGGGCAGTAATTTGATTAGAAAATCAAAAAATTACTATTTTTAGATCAATAGAATCTTTTAATAAACTACCAGATTTTTTAAGACAACCTATGTTAAATTATGTTTTTAAAAAGAAATATAAAGATTACTGTTTTAATTAATACATATAGAGAAATTTCAAGACCAGCAACATAGGTAGGATTTTAATATTTATTGTGTACTGATATTTATTTTATAGATTTTATTAACTTTCAGACTTTCTTAGAATCAACTTTTATGTCTCATATGTTTTTTTTTTTTAAATTATACGTATGAATATAACAGTTTCCCAATAAATAATAAAAAATGATCAATTATTTATTATAACATTTTGACTTTAAATACTTTTATTTCTTAATTCTAAAGCTGTAGGTACAATTAATATTCTATATATTTAAATGACACTAAATTAATTCTACTCCAGTTATAATAAATATATAACATATTAATTCAATGGCACTAATAGTTTTTCTTTAATAGCAGAACTTTACACAAATGATCTCCTTAAAGTAATTTATTGATGAAAAGTAATGTTCAGAATATATAAAATTTATCTCACAAAGTGTCATTTTTTGACAGTCACACGCCTCTCCATGTTCCTCCCAATCAATAAAGGTGTCACACTAACCAGATTACTCTCCTCTAAGCGAATTAGGTAGACAAACAAGGATTAGAAGCAGTAGGGCCTCGAGTGCTTCCTCTAAGATTACACATTTAACTTCTAGAAATTTTGGCTGTTGTCCAATTGCCACGTATGTACTTTCTGCTATAATTCGTTAGCATCTAATTATAATTTTTCTATTCGTTATTTTAATATTCAATTCATTCTTTAAATAATCAATTCGCTATTAAATTCTTTAATTTATTTATTATTAAATTCGCTATTAAAATGTGTAATTCAGTATTGAAATATTTAATTCGTTATTTAAATATTCAGTTTGTTGTTAAAATATTTCATTTGTTATAAAATATTCAATTAATTTTTTAAATATTCAATTCGTTATTTTCATATTCAATTTGTTATTAAAAATTTTCGTTACTTATTTGAACATTTAACATAAATATCTTATCAGAATTAATAATGGACAGAGAAATAATCCTAAATATTTTAACAATATTTGTTCACTAAATTTCAAATATTAATCCAATATTCATTTAAATTTAGTGCTATACTTAGAAACGCCTTTCTGTAATTTTTATTTCTATTTAACTAATTTTGGGGTAGAATATACAAAGAATTTTCCCTGTATATGAATTATATATTTTTATTGCTGAAATTTAAAACGAAACCTTTTGGGAAAATTTAATTAGTAGATAAATATGTTAATCACTTAAAAATAGTTTAAAAATCAAGTACTATGGTAAAACATACATTTTTTTCCTGCGTCATTCTACAAACTAGTCTTAACTAGGTAGAAAGTTATGGTGGGGCCATAGAAGATAAGAGGCTACTCTATCTCCTCCTTCCCCACCATAACTTTCCCACTGGGTGATGGTGATACTGACACCAGATGTTCTCCTCAAAGTGCAAATTAATTCAGTTCTTCCAGTAGAGTATTTGCACAGTGGAACAGAGCAGGTGGCGATTTGAAAACACTTCCCCTCAATCTATTTGATTCGTATTTAATTGTGTGAAGTATTTTTATAGATTAAGTTAAATGGCTTATTTACATAAAAGGATTTATTTGAATTTGAAATGAATCTCTTCTCTAACAGTTTTTTCTCTATTTCAAATCAAAATATAACACTATTGGACACTAGAATAATTACCAATTTTCTGATAACGTTTTAAGAAGTATTGTAAACTGTATATATTTTATCCAATTTAATTCCACTAAACATTGTACGTAAGTATAATCATGCTGAATATTAAAGATACTCATTTGATATATATTTATAAACGTCTCATACAATTTAATGCATATAAACTATTCAGGTTATGAATAAATATAGTATGAATAAGGAATAAAGATTTATTTATTTGCTTTGAACCTATCCATCCATACATAACTGATGAAAGTTGTTTCTAAATATGTAAATTGTGTAAATAACAGCTATAAAGACTTTACAGTTTCAGTAAATAACTAAATCATTAAATCATACCAGTTCTAAAGGGTTCAGTTTCAGTAAATAACTAAATCATTTAGTCCATACCAGTTCTAAAGAGTTGGCTGGGAAGTTTGCTTAGTAATCACTGTATCGATTCATATGCAGACTTCTAATGAATTGTGTGCCGCAGACGTTTTTATTTTATGGAGCCAAATTAGTGGTTTGAGGTGCCATGATTGAAGCCTTGCCAGCTTTGATTGGAAGCTTTTACTACATTGCACAGCTCTATAAAAAAAACTATAGAATAATTAGCTATAATATGATGCATAAATGAGAGAATAGCCAGTGATGAACTGTAACGTGAAAATGATATTCAGTGATAAACTTTTATCGCAGAAATAATAACCAGTAATAATCTTTAAACGAAAATGATAACCAGTGATGATCGTTTAATTTGAAAATGAAAATCAGTTATATGAACTTTATACGTGAAAATGATAACCAGCGAAGACATTTAACGTGAAAATGATAACCAATGCTGTACTTTAACGGGAAATGATACCAATGATGAACTTTGACGTGAAAATGATAACCATCGATAAACTGTAACGGGAAAATGATTGCCAGCGATGAACTGTAACGGGAAATGATAACCAATGATGAACTTTGACGTGAAAATGATAACCAATGATGAACTTTAGCGTGGAAATAATGACAAATGATAATTTTTTTAATAATATATATTATATAATAATAATGAGTAAATGAAAATCAATAATTCAAATATTTTGTAAAATGTTTTCACGAATAAATTGTTTCACTTTATTATAGCTAGAATTATTGATCTGTGTAAAATATATAATTTCATGATATTTCTAAGAATTGAGTCAGTCTCCTCTGAGAATTGGCAATGATTGCATTGAATGGTTACTCTGAAGTGTCTTTTATATCAACATCTGGCGGAGTATCGACTCCATTCTTTCCCCTAAGATCTACTCTAGTAATCTCTGCCAATATTTGATTAAGTTGATAGCTACTCTAAGAGTGGCAAACACAGAATTGGGACCTGATTGGTACACTCCTTTTCCATGTCTACCAGGCGCTGTCTCTTCGCTATTGACTGTCATTCTTATTGCCAATAAGGCTCAGATTATACTCTGCTGTTACATTTGTTCTTTTAGTTATCTGTTTTTCTTTGAATTAGTCGTTCATTTTCTAAAGTTAAATAATATTTACTGTTAATCTTTTTATATTTATTTATCACTTTTCTTTCATATATAAACTACATCATATTAATTATTCGGGGAAACATCATTGCAAATCTCTTTTCATTTTCGAAATTCCGACAAATAGGAAAATATGGTAAAATTCTTTATGACCCTAATGTTAGTGGAATGAAAATAGTTAAACATAAAATTTAGTGACATATTCATTATGAATAATGACATATTCATTATTCACAATCCCTTACGTTTCATTAGGAATAATCCCTCTTTATTCATTCCATTATATTGCAGAGGATTAGATATAATTCTTTCCAATTAAAAGTATTACTATTATCACTACTTATCAATTAATGGAACAACATTTCATATCCCATCTCGCATATTGCTTATAATAAGTACATATGCAATAGATATAGAGAAAAAAGAGTTATGTATGTACATAAGAGGATATTATTAATATGCATTAACTTTTATCAGTAGTGCATGAGTTATCAATTACTAATAGGATCTACTTATCTTCGATTAAAAAATTTTAAAGTACGTGTATATAAATTAAAACTAAGAATGGTGTACTTCAATAATGTAAAATGTAATTATTTTAGATATAAAAACTTTTAAATCTCAATGAAATAGTACACTGATAAAATTTGAAACACTCAGGATGTTCAAGTTGACCCTATAAGCTTTGTCACACTGAAGTGCATTTTTAGTTACTTGTGCGTTTCAAGAACTTCAAAGTTCTTCATTGCAATGCACTTCAGTGTCTCAAATTATACTATGTTGAAAAAATAGGAGCAATTTATATAGATGTATTCACAGTGCATTGTACTGGAATGCTGAAACACTAGAGTGCATCGCACTGAAACACTTCCAGGCTCTAGAAACACATAAGTGCATCAAAGTCATTGTTGATGCACTTATGTATCACGTTTTTGTTACAAATCCTATAGGGTAATGCAATGATATTTTTTTGTTTATGTATTACATTAAATCATTATTATCTCTTAACATCTAATCACAATATATGTGTTTTACCTCTCAAAACTCTCTTTCTATTTTTTCTCTAATAAATATTTACATTTTCATTTAGAAATTAGAGTTAAGAGATGCAAAAAATATTGCGATATGCTTAGCTCATTTAAATTAGAAAAGAATAAGTGAACATTTTCATATGACACTTTAAATATATCCCCCAAATAAGCGGCCCACAAGAGAGAAGGAGTAGCTTCAAATCTAGTCCATATAATTATATTCTACGAGAATAATTAGAAATAACATAGTTTAAAATGATAGAATATTAGTTATTATGTATAGGTACAGAATGACACATAATCTAATGTGGTTCGTATTTTTTATATGGTTTATTATTCAATTAAATCAGTTGTAATCGGTTCATGTCTATGTACATGGGACATCGTATCAATATTGTTTCTATTTCAATTTTATTTAAATTATAGTAAATTTAAAACCTGGGATCATTTCATGTCTTGAAAATATGAATAGATGGAAGTTAAAATGAAAAACTTTATGGTCTGGTAGCCTTAACTACTGTACAAGAAAACTAGTTACATATTATATCATCTTAGTGAATGGAATGTATTATCAATATCGGTTATATGACATTACGTTATATCGTATCTTTCGTATCTCTGTTGTCGAACATAACAGTGACGACAAAAGTTCTTATCTCTCACACTTCGTTAGACTCTATAGTAACGAGAATGACAGAGAATTGACTATCAATCTGCTAAAGAAAAGGAAATCAAAACCAAAATAATCTGATTACGTCTTACTTGCTCACTTTATAAACAATAAGGTGTTTCTAAACCCTATGTTATCATTAGAAAGATATGTAAATACTTACGGTTAATATGGACGCGTATTCACTTAATTTTTCACCCTGATGATATCGTCAGAACTGATCGTCAGTGCGAGGTGGTTACACTGTACGCGATTTCTGATCGTCAGTCTGTTTTTGCCCAATTAATATTGAGGTCTAAACTATGTTTATTTGAGGTAATGTTCGGGAGGAATTAAAAACCTACCTGTGTGCCTCTGAAATAATTGATAATTATTTTCAATGCACACAATTTTTGGAATACCTCAATAGATAAATAAGGAGAATATTTTTTTATATAACTATTCAAGGATATTTAATTTTATTGAAAAAAATTGTACAAATTAACAACCAATTCAAGACTTTATATAAATAAATATATATTATATATAATTAAATAATATCTGTATTATTCCTGATAGTATCTAATAATATATTCCCAAAACGCATGGGTAAATAGTAACAGCAACCGAAAGTAAGAGAATTAAACACAAAAATTACTGAATCTGTCGATATAGACGCTAGAAAAAATCAAACTTACTTTAACGCTGAAGTTCTTCTGACGACTTCGTACGTATTCTGACGACCAAATCGCTGCCACTGTAACCACTCTCTTTGGAAAGTATGAATTTGATTTCCATCCGATTTCATCAGAAGTCGTCAGTGCGAAAAATCGCTCGAATACGCATCCATAGTAACCGTCCCTTTATAAGTAAATTTTTCAATGAAAGTAACAGCGTGCTATAATTTTCTCATACTAGAAAAGGCTGAAATTAAACATAATGCTTAAAAGGAAATTGGTTTTTATTAACTGTTTTTATATGATATGCTGTTTATATAGTACTTGAAAAGACTATTCATTAAGTGATATAGAAATGAGTGTAAATATCACGAACAGAAAAACAAATTACTATTATTTAAGTTGAATGCACTTTAGATTATCCTGTAATTGTACCTAAACATTCATGAGTAAGTGGAGGAGATTTGGACTACCTCAACGTTATTAAGTGATGAGTCATTGAGTAATATTTCTCCATATCATACTTTCATTTTCTCTGTTGTGTTATGTAACAACATATTTATTAATTAATGATTGTTATTGAAGTAACAAAGGTTAAGGGGATTGTCTCCTGGTTTCCTAGCTACCAATAATACTCGTCCGATTAAGCTGAGATTTTGACATAAGGTGTAAAATGGTCCAAATCTTTGAAGCTGCTCATGTAAATTTTTCATTTTGGGGCCTCCCTTACCCTGTGGGGGACGAAAAATTTGCCTCTCCCCACACGAAAAGTCTATAGACTCAATGGGGACTGGTCCTATAGAAAATATTTTAGTAGCTAATATGTTCAGCTCGACTTTCCTAAGATCTTCAAGTGAGCTTTTTTTGAATTTCGATCTTAATATTTAGTTATTTAATTTTTTAAAGATAACTATTTTTAAAGATAACTATTTTCTAAATAAAAATATTGAGATCGAAATTCAAAAAAGCTCATTATACGATCTTATAAATTTCGAGCTTAACAGATTAGCTTCTATAAATTTTTCTGTAGGTCAAACCCCCATTGACAAACCTCCAAGGCAACGACGAAGCCATCTACCAAAAATGGGAGGCTAAGTCCATTTTAGCAAGAGGTGGGGGGGGGGGTTACTGTGGCCCGTACCCTATCTTTCACCCCCCCTCCATTATTCAATCCTCCCTTCCTTACTGATTTGCAATTTGTTCACCAAAATGAAACTTTTGTAAGTTTTCTTTGTGATGTTTACTGGGGAACTAAAGTAAAAATAATCGGTAAAAATTGCAAAAAAGAAAATAGGAAAACGACTCCCTTAATCCATACTAATTATAATATACTAGTGTATTTGCTCTTTAAAAATAACGGGTCTTCAATAGTAATTTATTACCCGTTGTTAGGTCATTTTTAGTGAACTCAAATAACAATTATTTTTCTGCATAAACTGATACTTTTTTCATAGATAAAAACATTTGAAATTGAATAAAAACAGAGGAATTTAAATATCAAGTCAATATATTCCCGTGCGTACCATAGTTACATTCTTCATGTTTTAAACCAATCGAGTAAAAGCGGAACCAAATAAATAAATAAATAAATAAACACACTAAGGAAATTATTAGTACCTATAGAAGGGCATTGGTATTCAATCCATGAATACATTATTACCGATAGTAATAATTAGAAATTCAGACTCATCGATTAGAGAATTTCTTTAATATAAACTTAGCAGCCTTCTTCTGGATAAGCAAATGAGACTATGTAACATCAGTCACAGGTTTTGTAGGCACCAGAAGGTGAATGATGGAAACCCCGCGTAGAACCTGTCTATTAATTTATCCATTGTACGCAGGTACTGTAAGGAAGGTGAAAGAAATACTTAGTGAAGTTTGGATCAACTTAAATGAAGTTAAATATCTCAGTGTATCTCAATTTATATAAATATTCATGTAATTATTACAGTGTAAACAATAGTAGTTAAATAATGGTTTATATATGAAAAACGTACATCAAAAGCTACATAGTACATCATCTACAATATGAGTTATACTGGTCTGAAGCTTATTGTTGTTAGCGACTGTAGGAGTGTGACTTTTTATAGCAATGAAGTGTGATATATTTTATGTACGGCTAGGGGTGTACACTAGTAGTTAAATCAGGGCGGTAACTAGTAAAGAGACATCTAATGGTCAACTGAGAATAGAGCTTATACATCTAGTTTATTTATAGATCACTATTTTACCTAGTTAACTTACTCTTGTTATGTTAAGTCAATCAACTTCGATAGTTACTTAGGGAGTTGATGATACTAGTAAGTATAATGTCGCATGGGATTTTTCTGAATTAATTAAATAGTTTTTGCTTTATACAATATAATTGTAGTTTTTTTCCCCCAATTACGATAATGTCACGTAGTAACATAATAAGTTTGTTGTAGCGTCCTCATCCAATTTATCGATATTGTGAAAAATCTCGAAAGAATTTACATGCTGTCTGAAGATTGGCAGTAAAATTTGCATAATCGTTGTAATGCTATAAGTTGCGCAATAAATTGAATATCGAATGCAAATGGCCAATCTTCCGATAAAGTTTCTCAATTTTCTGGTATGCGTCGCTTTCTAAAATTGAGAGCAGGGAAATTGCACGGACAGACGAAGAGGAAGAACTTACCACCATCTTGCGCACCAGAAGATTTATAGATAATGCAATGGTTTGGTAGTCAGGGGGATAGAACATGTTAATGGAGGAGTGATTTTAAAATATAATTACCTATTATTTGATGGTATAAGGAATCACAATTATAAGTTTGTTTTATTTGATTTGTTATTTTGATCTGGTTTTCCCATAGAAAATGAACTATGAATTGGTGTAAATTCTTCCAAAATATTGAGAAACGTTTTCCTACTTTATTCGTCTGCGAATAAATGATTATTATTGAAATTATACATAATTTAAGTAAGTGTAAGAATACCTATTAGTTTATGAATGATCTTAAAACAAGATATATTTTAACACAATATATTTGAGATGTAGAATTTGTTTAGTAAAATTCCTTTTTTGTATATATTAAATAGTTGTATATAATACGTTCATCAATTCTTGTACCATTTAGCTCTTGTATATTAATATCAGGTTTCTTGCTTATTATTAAGAGTTTTTTCATATAAAAATAATAATAAATAATTATCATTAGATATATGATAAGTATTACCCCTAATAATTATACCACCAGATGGCATTCGCATCACTTTATTTTTGTATAAGGCCTACTTTTTAGTAGTAGAGCCACTAATATTATTCAGTGTAAAAAGAGCTCTCAACTGATTAGTAGACCTAAACTGTGCTTATCTTAAACTACCTTTCTAGTGTACACGTTTCTAACGGTACACTCCTAAAATTTTAAACCTTCGATCTAAGGAGCAATCTTCAAATCGATCTCGGCCATTCGGTCTGATCATTCTAAAAACTCAAAGTACTAAGGTACAAAAAGTACCTAACTATAGCTAGAGCTCTGCTCTAAGCTAAAACCTCTCCCTTCATATTTTCCTCTCCGTCTTCCTAACTTTGTTAGAAGACTCTTGATATAATTGTGTAAAATAATAAATAAATAAAAATAAGTGATGTGATAGTTAGCCGGTGGTACATTTAAACTAAACTCTATTTCAATTTTCTTTAGAATAAAACCTACCTGCTTCCCTAAGAACTTCGTTAGACGAGGAACTGCCCTAACTTCTAATTTGGCTTGGTAGTCAGGGGGATAGCCTCTCTAGTAATTTAATTAATGGTACATCGTTTGATATTTGGATCACATAATTTTTGGTAGAATCGGTTACACAGTTATTAATATTTACTTTCTTGTCTTCCATCAGAGTCTCTAATAAAGCGAGGTCAACGATACCTCGTAATTGTTTCAATTATTCCTTAAAACCATTTCATTATAATTCTGATAGGTTTCTTACAGTTTTGGGGAAAGTATAATTTGATTGAAAGTATTTTTCTTTATTGAATACATATTGTATGTAGTTCAATAACATATACAGAGAAAGAAAATAAATAATCAGTTTCGTATAGGATAATTGGATAGATTATCTTCTTTCCATTTAATCTTTTTAATAATATATAAACCAAGCAATTGAAATCATTAAAATAAAGCTCTTTAAAATTACAGTAAAATAGGCAAACTTAATATTTTAATTCGCAAAATTACCAATAATCACGCAGTTTGAAGCTTTATGGTACCATACAAAATAATACGCAATTTATGTATCAAAGATTTTTAATAGAGTGTATAAATATTGAACTCAATCTTTAGTGTCCATTGCAATTTTAAATACTAATAGTTTTAATAGTTCTTTATGGCAGTGATATGTAATTAATTTATAGCAATTATCGGTAGCAATTAAGTATATCAAAACACTATATAAAGGCCATAAAATAGCCAATTATTATTTTTCTAAAACAGAGGGCCATTCATGGTAGATTATGCGCACTCGATAGAGCGCATACCTTCGTCGACGCTTGTAAATGACTTTGACCTCAACATTTGACCCGTTCTCTCCCAAAATCTAATAAACTGGTAACTGAATAATGACCAATCGTCCCACCAAGTTTCATTCAATATGGTTCAATACTTTTTGAGTTATAAATGACCTTTGACCATGCAGGTCGCTCCCAAAATTCTACCAGCAGGTCACTGGACATTAACCAATCATCGTTTCACTAAATTTCAGGCAATTTGGTTGAACACTTTTTCTGTTATGCGAATAACAATATGATAAATAGATAGATAAAAGCCTGGTAAAATATGACCTTCCGCAAATTTTCGAAGGAAACAAGATATGTTCACAATACAGGCTGCTTAATTCGAATAAAAATCGAGAAAATTCGCATACTATTTTATTGTTGATATAATTCAAACGAACAAAAATTAACAATTTATATAGTTGAGAAAAAACAATATTCTACTATAATGTTATATATTATATGACTGGTAGTGAAGTGTTAGTTTTTGATGATTTAACATATATAAGAGTTTGATATTATACACATTCATTATAAATGATAGTTATAATTAGTAACTTAATTTGAAAATAAACTTTCCTTTAGGGAATAACTTTAGTAATGGTTTCTATTTTTTGTAGCAATTTACGTAGAAGGCGAGAGGAAATTATCCTGGCGCTCATTTCGCAAATGGTCCTGAAGTCTGTTTGTGAAGATTTATCTTCCACACGTCATAAACTACCCGAACTATTAGAGTTAATGGCAAGTAGAATTTAATGGTGCGCTGAGGTTATTTCGAATTAAATATAACCTTTAAATAAATTAAACTGTCCTATCAAAAATGAAATATAGTGTTCTCAAAAAACTCATATAAGATATATTGCTCTAACTATAAAAATAAATGTTAATCGTGATAAATAATATAATATTGCTCAATTAATAAGCATCGGGATCGGTACAAAGGAATCGTATGTATCCCTAAAACAAATAATTAATGGATATATAGCTACCTATTTATATATATGGATTGTTATAATGAAATGTATATAGTGACCATTAAATTCACATAAAGGACTACAATTGTAAAGTGTGTGTATGTACATACCATATCGCACGTACTTCTTAACGATTTTCTACTTCAGTAATATATCAACAACCTACAGCCTTGCCATTAGGTTAACAAAGTGTAATTTTGGTGAGTATCGACATGAGTTCCAGTCAAACAGATTATTAGTGCCTGGAGACATGCAAAGGCCATTGAGTTGAATGTTTTAGGCTCTAGAGTTCGACATAGGCCTCGGCATTTTGATGGATTCGACCTCTCATTTCACTTTATTATCCTCTATTAAACACTTATCATAAGCTACCAAAGGCTCTCTAAGGTCCTGAATGATAATAGCGTACTTGAAGAGAGGAAAAGGAAGGGTATTGGAGTGATGGAGCCCCAATGGACTTCATATTTCACCTCAACCTATCATTAGGAATCGTTACTCCTTTCCATTCCGAACAAAATTCAGAATAGTTAGTAGAGTGCGCGAGTTAGAGCCTGCTATTATTTAATTTAGTTATTACACTTTATATATCTTAATTAGGAGAACAATTATTTAATTAAAGCTAACAGAAAATATTTATATATTGTATATATTATGTATAAGGAGTTAATTTAGTGTTAAGAGAGATTCCCTATTGAAATTTAAAGAAATTTACTAAAATCATTCATAATGATTATGAACATTCACGATATTGTTAATATAAAAATTATTTTTCAAAAATATTTTTTCTCGAATTTCGTTATATGTATATCTATTGTCATGTCCACGGGTAAATGTACATATATAAATATACTTAAGTTTAGGTATAAAGTTGAGGGTTATTCATTTATATTGTTGGTCAATAATTTAGTTTGTATAGTCTCGAAGAATTAGAAGTTCTTCAATATCTTCATTGATAGTTACTAATACACTAACCAAAGTAAATATTTCCCATCTTTAAATCATAAACCAGAATAATAAACGTACCCCAATTAGGAAAAAGATAGCAATATAGGGACACAGTTCCCTTATAACTTTCTGACAATGGTTAGATCATCTGAAAAGTTGATTTGGAAGCAAGCTCCTAAATCAATATCCGCACAACATCAATGGAATACCTTAGGTATCTTTGAGAAAAATATTGAAAATATATTCGTGCTGCGTCTTTGAATTTTTCTCTGATGTGCTTACCTATAATACCACTATTTTAGAAATAATCTCCCATCCCCCATATTTTTAGTGCATATTAATACCTTTAAAGAGATGCAATAATGCCATAGGACAGAAGAAGCTCTCTAGAAGAGGGTCATGGAGTTCGTGCGGAGAAGAAGGAAAATAGATTTAATATTCCAGAGTGGGAAATCTGAGTCGAGGTTAGCAAGTTAGGTAACAATTTGGAGAGAAATTCGGAATATGGAAGTGGACATACAACAGACATGGGGTGAATTGAGGTAATATTTGCATAGGGAGGGGAGGGGGGTTGTAGATTGGCTACGTGTGAATGGGTTATTGATTCAATATAATATATTGATATTTGAATGCAGTTAGGGATATCCATGGAACATGTGACGTAGCTATAACGGAAATTGAATCTAGTTATATTTTTGAAATGATTTTTTTCTTGTTAGGTATGATAATAGAACGACTTAACTTTTCTCTAATCCTTCTAAAAATGAAACAATCTGACAATTATACAAGTTAGCAATTCAAATAGCCTTCTCAAGAATCACTCACACCATCTATGATAACATACATGTTTAATATTTGATTCCATAATTATTTACTAAGGAAGCACTTTCAGAGTAAGTGCCGAAAGATAGCATGGCATTTTTCATCCTTAGGAATATACTTTTACAAAGTATATTCCTACAAAGTATATTCCCCGGATCACAAGAGAGGAGACTTATAATGCCATTCTTTGATCTACTTAGAGCCTCAGCTCAGAAAACTTTAAAAGATTTAGTAGGTAAAAAGTGCTCTGAGCTTCATAGGAAAGGAGAATTTAAAACTTTTATGATATTTAAATATTCCGAGGTAATTATAATAGAAAATCAATATCTTATCATTATTTTAGTGATGAATATTTTTTAGAGTTTGTAATCCATCAAAAATTTCGATTTCTTGAAAATGCGTAAATGATTGAAGTTTAATTTACTGGCGAACAAATTTGATTTAAGAAACTATTTAAGTATTTTAGAGTATGTTTTAAATGTAACAATACTATTTTGGTAATCTTTTTTCATTATTTTATTTACATTATTTTCTTTTGTTGATATTTAATGTTAGGTGAAAGGAATATGTTTTTAATTCACTGTTTATATATTTAAAATATGTTATTTATGCATTTTAATGCAATATTATTTGCACTGATAATACAATTTTAATATTTAAACATAGTATGAGTGTTTTTCACGTTATGTATGTATAGAATATCATCAATATTTCATATATTATTTATTGTTATATACCTTATTTATTATTCATCATACGGAATGAGAGATAGAAGAAATGTCGCTAAAATATACAATAAATCTAGAAGATATATAAAGCAATACTATCCTCAATTAAATTATGCTATTTATTGCAAAATTTAAGTGCGGAATCCTTTTTTCATATATTAATTGGAATATTATTTGTATTGAAATTGTTCAACTTATTCGATATTCAGTAATTATTCATACTAACATTAAAATAATTTATATTCCCAGTATAGCTTACTTTTTTAACTATAATGAATATATTGCCTTTAATAGGCAGCTATATATATATAGTTTCTAAGAATGAAATTGTAAATAAAATATTAATTGAAATTCCAATCCAAATATTTTAATTCAAAGCATCAAGATTAGTAATTTACTGATGAAGAGTTTTCTAATAAATAATAAATGCTTTACATTTGTTTGACCTTTTTATTCAAATTAGGATTCCGCTGATTAGTTTTTCTCAGAATATCCAATGAGAAGCTCTCCAACACGAGAATATTCAGACTAGGGAATAGAGGATGACATTTGCTAAGGTGATTCGGATCAATGTCCTTAGTCTTTTATTTGTTTATCATGACATCTAATGTCATGAATTATCAATACTGACATTTAAAGAATAAGAAGAAGATGATGCGTGATGCATTGAATTGTTAATATGAGAATGAGGCAAGCTATACTTTGGTATTCTTCCCTCATTTTATATTTGTAAAGTTAATGTTAATGTTATCTCTAGCTAGTTTGGGTATATTGTAAGTATTGAGAGGAAGTTTGTTTTGCTATTAGAATAACTGGAGAAGCTGCATAATATATTCTTATGGCTCCCCCATAACTTTCTCTCTAAAAGTTTCATCTACAATGTAATAACTGGCAGAGCTTGCATTGAAATTACGAAAATGATTTTTGACTAATTTAATTCCAGAATTATTAGAGCTCCAAGAAGTTTATTCATAATGAGTTGTTCATTTTGACGTAAGGACATATTGATGGACATTCATTCTAAGTAATTGAAAAATGAATATTGAATTTATAATATAATTTTATAATTAACAGTATAGTTCTCATATTGCGTTTAAACAAACGACATAAATAGATCAAACAGTAAAAAGTTGTTATTACATTATATATTATCTCCTGTAATTAATTATTATAGAGAGCATTAGCAATATCAGATTATTTCTAAACTATTCATTAATGCATGAAGTAGAGAGTGAAGTACAGTCCAAAATATAGTAACGAGTTGGTTTGTAACTATATTTCAGTGAGTGAGTGCCTTATTCATGAGTTTGAATTCCCCTGACAGTTCCATGACTGAGGTTGATGTGGGGCACAATGAGCAGATTTATGACTTTCTCTGATTAGGTTCCTTTGTCGCAATCACTTTCTCGGATAATAAATCACAGAGATGCTCTCAAGGTCTTCAAATGTTTGGTCCAATTACGGTCCAGTTAAATGAATTGCGTTCAAAATGATTCTTTATTAATAACGAGAACACCTAATGAGACTCTGTGATTTAGTAGCTTTTCGAATTTTATTTGAACTCTTTATAATTACTTCTGTCATTTGAATAGATATAAATATTATACATTTATATTAATTCACAAACACTATTGATTAAATGAAGTCTGTATTTCAAATATTACTATTAAAATGTGAATATTATTACAGCTTTATTTATGATATTTTGAGTTCATTATCAATATGGAATTTGATAAAATTTCCTCTTTTCAAACAAACAACATCGTAGCTTAGTTCTAATGCATATAATTTTGCTATTTTAAGTACTGCTCTTTTGTGATACTCAACACTCATAAAATATTCCCTAGCTCTGTTGTCCGTCATTTAAAAGGTAAAAAAAGAGGAATTGTGAGGAGAAGAAAAGGTTATTTTAGAACATATGGAAGGTTACATTACCTTCTATGCAATGTTATATTGAATTATAAATGTATACTGTGATCAACTAAAAGTATTGTAGTGATAAAGATGAGTTTTTTCATTTGTTTTTAAAATGAATTCGATAAAATCTTTATTTTGTACTGCTCACACTGTATGTTCAGATCATTGCTTTCTCCAATCACAAATAATTAGAGTCTTTAATAATGCCTTTCTTCAAATAACAATATTCATAAATGTTTTTACTTTATAATAATATTGTTTTTCATTCTAATTCAGAATTTTAACAACTGCTACTTCAATATTATTTAATCAATTTTAAAATACATTAATTTTCATATAAAGATGTTCTATCAAACGCTGTTCGTAGCTCCGTCGTCTACAAATTCTGTTATGAACGCTGTTCATCAGAATGGTTCTAGGACAACTCGTCGCAGGACAACTCACTGCGTTATTTATCTTTTATCAGTGTATACATCATTTACATATACTTAAAAATATTATAAATTTAAACAATTTATATGCGCTCAAGAGGGACTTAATCCAATATTTGACAAATTCTATCGATTCAATTTCTTTATTTCTTTTGTTGTCTTATTTTCTGAATATTTCAGGCTGCAAAAATATTAGAGCTATTAATTTAATTTAAGAAGAGAGTTTAACATCTAGTCCGAACCCAAGAGCGTTGTTGTTGACGTCAAAAGGAAAAGAAATACAAGATACTGGAAGAAGAAGTCGGAAAGGAAAGTGGCTCCTTGAACAAAGACGCCAACCACCAGTCGATGACAAGCTTATGGATGCAGAAAAGCTACTTCGTGACTACAGTCTCTCACCGAGGAATGAAATGAAAAGAGACACAAGCACTGATGGCTGCACTCACGAATAGAAGAGGAAAATGAAGAGATGATAGTAAATATGTAATCTATTAGCCTAGCTAACACAAAACCTTAAAACCTCGTAGTTAAAGAATATTTTATTTTGCACTGATGTACTAGTTTAAAGCTAAAGTAATTTTTACAGTTTTTCAAACGTTCTTTAAAAGAATCGAAGATGACACCTGAACTTGTTTTCTTTCCAATAGTGAATTATTTTTAGCAAAATAATTTCAAACAAAAGAAGAACATTTTATTGTTAATTTACAACACAAACTATACACTGCGACCAGAATTATTAGTCCTAAGTGTTTATTGACTATATCTCAAAAACGGGCAGCGGTAAATTTACAAAATTTTCACCATAAGTGTAGAAGAATATGAGACACATTCGTGTCATTATACGAAGGTTAACTCTTTTTAATTTTTAATTTATTTAATATTTCCATTTTTCAGGTGACCAGAATTATTAGTCCCGATTTTTTCGTTTCTTTATAAATTTGTTACAAGGATAAATAAACGAATTTTTTAAATAACAAAACTTTTAACATCAAATACCAAATACAAATACACTTTGTAAACACAAGAAAGTAGTCAATAGTGAATTTAATATGGCAGAAATCATGATTATTTCCCAATGTGAGATCCTTGGGATTTTATGACTTGAAACATTCGCTCAGTGACAGAATCTGTTAGTTTTTTGATAGTAGAAGGATCCACGGCCTTTGCAGCATTCTGTATGGCAGCCCAGAGATCATTTTTCGATGAATACTGCTTCCCATTGCTGTAAACACTTCTTTTGATGATGGCCCATAAATTTTCAATGGGATTTAAATCGGGTGAGCAGGCAGGCCAGTCCATCAGGGTGTTATTCTTGAAGCCCAGTGAGTGCAATAACTCTTTGGTTTTCTTTGCTGCATGCGACGGAGCATTATCTTGCATAAATATGATTTTACGGCGTTGTTCCAGAGGCAGGTCATCTAACCAGTCTGAAAGAGCAGAATCAATGAACTCACAGTAGCGCTTAGAATCGAGTTTAACACCTTCTTGCACCTTCACAGGACCAATGAGTACATTCCCTATAATTCCCGCCCAAAACATCACCCCTCCACCACCTTGCTGACGTCGCAAACGCATTTGGGAAGGGTCATCCCCAAACACCCATCCTTTGGACCATCCATCAGGGCCATCCAAAGTTGCTCTACATTCGTCAGTGAATAATATAAGCTTTGGAGAGGTTCTCATATATCTCTTGGCCCAATCTAGACGCCTCTCTTTGTGTTTTGGGGTGAGAGGAGGAGTTATAGTGGCTTTTTTTTGTTTAGCAAATTTTCCAAGAACTGAATTGCGGGTCGATTTAGACACATCTGCATCCCCGGAAGCGGAAAAAATGTCCTTGCTTGTTGAACCAGGGTTCTTCTTCAATGTAGCCTTCAGGCGGCGCACATCCCTTTCTGATAGTTTCCTCAATTTGCCTTTATCCTTGCGTTCTTTACGAATTTTCGGATTTTCCAAAAAACGCTTGATGGTTTTTACATGGCGTCCAATTTGTGCAGCTATTTCAGCTTGAGGCTTCTTCTTAGCTGTCAACTTGATGATAAGGTTTTTTTCTTGCTCTGAAAGGTCCTTTCCACGCCCCATTTTCAACTAATTAAATAAAAATTATGTACTGGACTAATAATTATGGTCACCTGAAAAAAGGAAATATTAAATAAATTCAAAACAAAGAAGAGTACAACTTTGAAAATTAGTTAGAACGTGTCTCATACTCTTCTACACCTATGGTTGAAATTTCGGAAATCTTCCGCAAACGGTTTTAGAGTTATGGGCAAAAAACTCTTTGGACTAATAATTTTGGTCGCAGTGTATAGTGTGAAGCTTATTCTTTTATTAAACATAATATATCATTTAACTTTTGAAAAGGAAAAGAAAACATTTTCAAATAGGGACAAGAAAATTTGATAATTAATTTACAACACGCAGTTTATATTTTTAATATTTATTTATATATAAATGACGGTGGTAAAACATACATCACTCGGTGAGTTGTTCTGGTGGCAAATTGTCCTAGCGGCGAATTGTTCTAGTGGCGAATTGTTCTAGTGGCGAATTGTCCTAGCGGCGAATTGTTCTAGTGGCGAATTGTTCTAGTGGCGAATTGTCCTAGCGGCGAATTATCCTCATGGCGAATTGTCCGCGGCAAATTGTCCGGCGCCGAGTTGTCCGATCTCCCATCGGAATACATTAGGTCCAACACTCGGTCACTAAATATTCAGAGCTCCGAGCATGCTGGACGCAGTCATCGCACAGGCAATAGATTCAGCAACTCATCAGCATCACAAATAAGAGACCACACAGAAACATGTGGCTCTCCCATCTCACTGGACCAATTCACCATTATCAACCAATGCAATAAATCAATAAATAAAACATATATTATTCCCATCTTTTTCCATTCCCATTTTTAATATTTTCATTTTTAATATTTTCATTTTTAATATCTGATTTCAAATATCTTAACGCATATCAAATACAATAAGATTTTAACCGTCATTCAATTTTAATTTCTAGTTTTAATCTACACATTTATTTTTTCATTGCAAAGTTTAGTTTTTTAACAGTAGAAGCTTTCAGATAATTTTTTCCCATATAGAGAAGTAATCAATAAGAACTAAATTATTTTATATTCCAGATCCTGAAGATGACTAAAAATATGTGCTTAAAATATGTTTAAAATAAAATCTATGAATTTAAAATTATTATCAAAGCTATATTTATGATACTATAATCTTAATCAATAAAATGGATTATTAATTCAAGTAATCAAATTCCGCCAATTCTATATACTCTATAAGCTGAAATTTTTTCAATCGGAAAACTTGTTTCGACAGATGATTTGGTTATTGCTTTTGCATTTTCTGTAAATATTAAATCAGCTTTTCTACTGATACTTATTTAGAATTAAGTAAGTAGTTCTATAGCAGTATCTTTGCTCCTGAAATGCATGACCATCTTCTACAATTTCTAATTAATGTTAGGTTAGGTTAGATTAGGTTAGGAAAAATCATATTTTAGCCAAAGTATATACATACATAAATTGAATCTGGAACATTATTAGTTGAATGTGACATATTTAATAAATTTTTGAAAATAAATAAGAATTTTTTTTTAAATAAATTTTTGAAAAGTGTAGCGGTGATGTCACGATATTGAGTGAGTTCATTCGAATATTAAATACTTACCTATATTTACAAGTTTCAAAACTCTTTATATCTGAATTTTTATCAAAATTTGTAAGAGTAACTTTTATTTGAAATTTTTTTTTTTATCAACGTTAGAAGTTTGATGTGTAGTGCCATCTGAAGTTTTTTTTCTTGAACTGATTTATTTGAAATAAAAATATTATTATTGTACTTCTAGTCAAACTCTTTCATAGCAAATAAGTCGTGTCTAACTAATTTACGAATGAAATTTAATGTTTATATAGTTTTTAGATCACGGTAAAATGAATGAGCACATCTAATTATATTCTAACAAGTCCTAATTATGAGAATGTTCTAGATAGTGTACTCTCCCTCTCTCGTAATTACCTTCGCAGAATGCTGAAAGGTTATATTATAGACGTCATTTATTTATTTATTCATTTATTTATTTATTTATATATCATCTTGTTATTCGCTTAACTGAAAAAGTATTCAACCAAATTGCCTGAAATTTGGTGAAACGATTGGTCAATGTCCAGTGACCCGCTGATAGTATTTTAGGAGCGACCTGGTCAAAGGTCAAGGTCATGGTCATTTATAACTCAAAAAGTATTTAACCATATTGCATGAAACTTAGTGGGACGATTGGTCAATATACAGGAACCATTTTGTTAGAATTTGGGAGCGATCGGGTCAAGGGTCAAAGATCAAGGTCAAGGTCATTAATAACTCAATAACTCAAAAAGTATTGAACCATATTGCATGAAACTTGGTGGGACGATTGGTCATTATCCAGTTACCAGTTAATTAGATTTTGGGAAAGAATGGTTCAAAGCGGCGGCGAAGGCATGCTCTCTACCGAGTGTACATAATTTAGTTGAATGATTTTTCATGCTCTATATAGTTGTTATTTCAGTGTTATTAACTGTATCCCTGTACCTCTATAATATTTATATATTCCTATTTATAACATCACTGTCTCAAATACAAAGATTTGTTAATCAGAAGAAACTCTGTCATTCAGTTGGAATATTATTTTTAATTGGAGACAATGATGAGTGGAAGGAATATATATTTCAGGTACCTACAGCAGAAATGAAAGCAAATATGATTTATTAGAGAAACTATATCTACATGTGCATGTATAAAAAAGTAAGTACATCGTAAACTTTATCTTTGCTATTACTTTTAATCAATAAATTTTACTTTAAATATTCCTTCCTATCATTTATTTTTCATTCTTATTTCAAATATTTCTTATTTTAATAAGTTATGTATAATAATTTATTGGTTGTAAAGAAATATCACAATGTGAAATCTTCTTCTCGGAATTTTGATATGATGAATATTCTAAATAGTGTGATGAAACATTTCGAAAAAGCATGAGTCATTGTAAAAACAGTTTGACTCTCACAGAGAATGTTATGATGGGTTTTTAGGGAGGGGGGGGGTCTCATTTTTATCTTCTATGGCCCCACCATCACTTTCTCTCTCAGTATATAAATAAATTAATTTAAGCTTCTATGACTAAATTCATCATTCTTTATTTTCTATTGATACGATATTTCTTCACTCCGCACTTTTCCAATTTTAGAACCAAGACTGTGCTAAAAAAATACTTATCAATTATTAAAATATTGTATTATTGATGTATAACCTTCATAAAATGACAAATCACCTCCTATTAATATTAGCCAGGCATGTGTTGATAAATCATTTTCCGTTGAACAGTGAACACATCAAAGTATATGAAATATGCATCTGCTCTTACCAAGTCATTTCTTACTAACTTTTCTTATGACTTTCTTTCAGATACTTTAAATTGTTAATGTAACTACTAAGTAAGATTTCTTTGTCATTTCTATGAGGATACATATACCTGTATGACAAATAAATTATTTACCGGGCAATAAATCGCTATGTTATTCTTACATAGGTATTCTCTATTGAATTGTGTCGGTAGGAATAGCATAGGAACATCTGACGGATATTTAATTCACTAATGCTCTTTACTTCTATCGGCACTCGATATTCCACTCCCTAGAATTGATTTTAGATAATTAGTTTTAGGTACGCCGTATTGTACCTGTAAAAGTAATTATCTGATGGCTTTTGAGGGAGAGATCCATCTATCAGTAACTAAAGACTTTGATTTTTATATCAATAAGCTTTGTCTTTGATATATTGCTTTTTTGTGATGATAATCATTTTTCATCACAATTTTTCATCCATTAAAAAAAAAGAGGACCAATATCTAACTAAGAAAACAATATCCTTGTTACTAGATATTATGATTATTTTTCCTTCATTTTATTATATATTCTCAATAGTTCTGAGGAGAAAATTTTAGTTGATTCTATCTCAAAAGTATAGTGAATATTTATATAATTGCTTGAAAACTCAAGAGCTTTAACTAGAGTTTGATGTCATGCAGAGTCAAATTACAACATTCTGTATTATAAGAGTCTTCAAGACTCACTCAAATGTACATAACATTGTCCTAGAAATTAGAGGTAGGTACTGGAGGGTGTTCAGAATGGCTCATAAATAACCCTGACAAATGGCTGGGGCTCCAGAAACCGCATGTACTACATTCTGCAGAAGAGGTTCATAACGCTTCTTTTTGAGCAACAACAAACCTAATTGCTCTGTCTTGTGCTCAAGAGACGGAAGCATGGAGAGATACAAATGAGAATGTTATTAACAACATTTTCTACGAGATTACTTCATTGATTTTAACTATTGAAATTAGTTGCATGAGAAACTGGTTGTTTGGTATCATTTAGAAATAATATTTTGGATATTTTAAAATAAAAATTGAAATCTTCAAAACAATAGAAAATACTTTCTTTCACTATACGTATATTTTTCAATATTTGTGATTGTATTATAAGGTATATATTTTATTCATTCAAAAAAATTCTTCTCTCCACTAATTTTTATATCTACGAGAAGTGTCTATAATTAATATTGCATGTCATACCCTATAATCAACATAGAGTCAATTACTTCACATATATGCCATAGTTCAGATAACTAATTATTTATGAGATAATCTAAATAACTAATTATTTATGAGATAATCTAAATAACTAATTATTTCAAAGATAATCTACAGATGTATCCTCCTAACTCCTTTTCTCCTCTACTCTAAAAAGTACTCACTTTACTAGTCTCAGTACAAACAATAGAACATCAGGTGTGAGACTGTTTGCAAAGGCAGCGTAAGGAGGGATATGAATGCAAGGGATACTGTACTTGCTTTCTAAGGAAAGGATTAGCAGAAAAGTACACTCTTGATAGTTTGTGCAGTATGCAGTAATAATGAATGGACAAAGGATATCAGTTTTTAGATGTGTTATGGTTTGTAGAATTTTCAATATAAATGTGAAATATTTTCAGTGACTTTGACTGATCATTGATCCTACTTCACAGGCAGGAAGTGCTTATTCCTGGGATATTTCCTTAATATCCCAGGAATATATCCTTCTTGCCTGGGTTACGTATATGCTTAATAAATGTCTATTTTATTTCAACATTATTTTCAAATATTATTCTAATTTGCTCGTGTTACATTATTCCTATAAAAATAGTTGATGGGAAAGAATCTGGTAAGACATTTTTTCTTTGTGAGAATCAGTGTGAGGAACTAACAATGTGTTATACATTTACAAATTAGAACACGATTTTTCAACACCAAAAACCCCAATATGGAAACTTAGAAGTTCACGAAACACATAAATCACTGAGTATAATAAGCCACGCAATCTTTTTTCAATAACCTTTTTGAGAAATTATTCTAGCATGATTGCTTGTGTGTTGCGATGCTATCTGTTTGAGGTGGTGGTGGCAATACTAATTTCCACTGCAAAGCGTGTGGTTGGTATCTCTACGAGCGTGAGTCCTCTTTTTCTCTCCTGTAATAACAGTCAGTAAATCTGTCTGTCCACACTCACCATCCCTCAAACTCAATCTATCTTCTTCATCAGTTAATTCTCCACACTTTGAATATTGGCAAAGGCGATGACTGAAGGGATATTGATATCACATTCGGGAAACTATAATCGGGGGATCATCTTTTAGTATTGATTAGTTTGATGAATTATCAACGTCTATTATAGTTAGAATTTACTATAATAATTATGTAGGGTATTTATGTCGATAATTTTTGTATTTGTAATGATTGTGCGACGACAGACGGCAATAGTTTCAATCCAATAGTAAATTACACTAATAGTTATTGAAAGTTTGTCAAATATTCAATAGTCTTTTCTCTCCTTATTATGCTTTCGATTTTGTCGTCAGAGATATGATGATAATTTACTATCGAATGAACATCTCTCAAATTCTAATTAGATATCTGTGATAACAGTTCAACATATTAAAGTAATCTGTGTCTATATGTAGCTACAAATAATACTGCACAAAGAATGTATTCTTACGGTGAAGAACATTCATGCAATATCTATTTATTTATTATATTCATATTATCTATTATAAACAAATAATATTCCACTAGGGATGAACTCTTACTGTGGAAAATATCCATACATTATCCATTTGCAGTCAATACAAATAATTTTCCATTGAGTATGAAATATTTTTTCCATCTAAATATTGAATATTGAAGAAATCAAAATATATTGTATTTTAAAATGTCGTCATCTAGTGATACACAGATCAAGATTTTGCGGGTTATTTATCACCACCTTAAACAACAATGTATTTTGAATCTTTCGTTTGAATATGTACATGAAATTGTAATAAACCAACAGCAAAGACTATATCGGAGTGTAACATTCATAATTATAGTTCTAGACATAATTCATTATTTATTTTATTGTGTACATTTTGAATATTTACGAAAATAAGCTGACATTTTGTAAAAGTTATTGAAATCAGATGTTCGATCAAACTTATATTGACTAATATTTTATATTCACTATGTTATATATTCACTATATTCACTATATTCTATCTGAGAGTAGACAATTATTCCAGCCGAAATAGTTAATATCATTAACTAATTAATTACCTATAATATAATATGTTACAATAAAAAAATTTATATGAAAACTAAACTTACTCTCCTTTTAAAGACGATGTGTTATAATTCTTTGGTTTTATTATACTCTTATATAGTTTATTAGGTACATATAAGGTACTTACATGCATTAGGTACATAAGGTACTTACATGCATTAGGTACATAAGGTACTTACATGCATTAGGTACATAAGGTACTTACATGCATTAGGTACATAAAGTACTTACATGCATTAGGTACATAAGGTACTTACATGCATTAGGTACATAAGGTACTTACATGCATTAGGTACATAAAGTACTTACATGCATTAGGTACATAAAGTACTTACATGCATTAGGTACATATAAGGTACTTACATGCATTAGGTACATAAGGTACTTACATGCATTAGGTACATAAAGTACTTACATGCATTAGGTACATAAGGTACTTACATGCATTAGGTACATAAAGTACTTACATGCATTAGGTACATAAGGTACTTACATGCATTAGGTACATAAGGTACTTACATGCATTAGGTACATAAGGTACTTACATGCATTAGGTACATAAAGTACTTACATGCATTAGGTACATAAGGTACTTACATGCATTAGGTACATAAGGTACTTACATGCATAGGTAAATAAATAAGATACTTATTATTTTACAAAGATCATCTTAATCCTCCAATAGCCTTGCAAGACTAAACTTCTCATCTCGAGATTTACGACTCTAGCACGTATTTGCTAGATAAATAAGACGGATAAATATATTATTGCGTAATAATTGGCAGATTATTTGAATATCTTTTAAAGCATCAGGATATGACTTGCATTATTTCATTATCTGAAGCCTTAGTTTTATGTTCTTTGTTTGTTCAACTTTTGACAATGTATAATATTTTTTCTATGATATTATTTCATAGATTTTTCAACATTCGACAATTATTTAATGTTTTTTCGACATTCGATAATGAATGTTGAAATGATTTTATCTTTAATGATTAAATGAAGTTGATTTATGAAGTTTTCATAATATAAATTTTAAAATCATAATCACAGAATTTATATTTCACGTCATCAGAAGCTATAGCAACACCACCAAAGTAAAGTGAGCGCCGTTCTAATTCAGCTGATCAGCGAAATATTTCTATGTTTTTCGTACGGAGATAAAAATAAGGTTCATTGACATCTGTATAGCTGATGAATTACATAATCTTGGAGAATTTTATCCGATATTTGAATACTGAATATCTAATTGCATAGATTGTTGTTAAGGTAACTGATATCAATTTGAAATAAACGGTTATTGGTTTTTCAATTTTTTTATGTGTTTCAGTCAATGTATACTGAATTTAGTATACACACGGCTTTTTCTAGCTTGACGTCTTCTCCCACTCAAGGGTTTAAGCATCTGTAGTCATTACATAAACCTTTCTCATTATTCATAATATTTCTTCTTCCTTATGATTACAATAAAACTATAAATATATACCAATTAAAATCTAATCTAGATAATAAAATAATTTCTTTCTTTTATTACACATTTTAAGTTCATCTTTTATTTAATTTAAATATCAAATTAGGCTGATGCAATCGACATTCCGATTGCATCATTCTGAAGTTTCTGGAAGATATTTTAACCGTTTATTTATAAGATATTTAGTATAATGTTCAAATCTTAATATTAAAACTTTTGCTTTTTCAAAAATACTCTATATTAATTAAATATTTATTTTTGTTAGTTTAACTATGTAAAACTGATGTATTAGATTCATTTAATATTTATTATCTTAAGGAAACTTTCCATGACGTCATCAAAACTTGAGTTTGATTGAGCCGTTAACCGGAAAGAGAGACACTTCAACCCGAGATCTTGTCACTCGCAGACTTATAATAAAATTGCTGCCTACAAGCTTTCATTCCCCAGCCTACTAAGTTTATTTTATTTTCTGTGTGGTTAGAAACTAATTAATAAATACAAATAACAGTAAATTAAAACCATCTACCCCACACATCATCGCGAGACAAGTCGATGAAGATATACATCCAACCTAGTGGTAGATATGGGACTTTGTCGACTGAACGAGTTGTAGAGTTTCACGTGTCCACATCAGTGTCCCGGCAGCAGATATTGTATTCCTTACGGTAGAGATTCTATTATATACGGCAATGTCAAGGTCGTGGAAGAAAATTAGAAGAGGTTGAACCAGCAACTGAACCAGATTACAGAGCAGCTTCTAGTCTTGCTCATTTGTATTTGAAAACTTTATTATAATCAAAAGAGAAATTTACACATAGTATAATGTATGGTAAAATCTACAAATATTTTATTAAATAAAATGAAGTCCATGGTAGACCATTGTTGGTACACTATGGGAACCAGAAAAGAAGCCTGGAGTCAGTTTTGTCACCTGCAGTTAACGTACGGCTTCGACGAGTTCCTCTCTCGAAACCGATCAAAATTAGCAAAGCTCCAGCAAATCATTTGTGCTTACTAGTGGAAAGTTCATCACTCGACCTGCAATGTTTGATCCATGTTTTGCTTTAGAGACAGGTGTTAATTTAGGTTTTATCAATTGAACCTTTTCTGACTGATAAGGTATTTTTGAATGCACATAATTTAAGTTAGATGTGTGTTGCATTCCACCTTGTTTTTTGGTTTGGGTACGATAATTCTTTTAATGTTAATTATTGAAGTGAATAATTGATTATTTATTTGAAAAGCAACGTAAACAGCAACTTAAAATATTAAACTTCGTTTTCGAATAAATGGTATCCGATGTAATCAAATGGCCGCTCGGAATTTATTTATAAGCACGCTACCAAGTGAGCGAATGAATTTGATTGTTAAAATTATTCGATATATATTTGAATAATATGATAGAATAAAATGATATCCCATAAAAACCCCAATCATACAATACTGTAAGTCTTGTATTTTGAATGCAATGTATATGTTATCACAATGAGAGATACTTTAAAACCTATGTAACTACTAATAATTTCTGAACTATCTAACTAATAACATTTCATCGGGTTACCACGAGAAACACTCTCCTATAATTCAGTTTTATATGATGTTTTACTTGAAGTAAGTGAAACGCATTATGATTTGGTGTAACTTAATTTCCTTAGTAGATATTTTCATAGGTGGAATTTACTAGTAACCAATATTAATGCCAACCCATTGCGCAGTGAATAATATTCTTATCTTTGCTTGTTATTTCTATTTAAACTGTTCATTTTCATTTTGTGTTTACCATTGGATTTGTAAATACCAAATGACAGTTTTTATGAAAAATTTATTGAAAAATCGATTTGTTGAAATTTTATAATAGTTTTAGTGAAAGCTGGTTCTAGTGAACCAGTCAATATGGTTAGTGATTGAACTTTCGAGGAGTAGTTTAATAATAATAGTGTTTAAATGGAAAAACAATATACTTCATGCAGTATTTATGAAACTATTAATGTAGTTGATGACCCTAAAAAATATAATTAGATAAATCGGCTGATTGGTAAATGAAAAATGGGTAATTTGAATAGCTGTTTATGTTACTTAACTCTTTCTAGAATAAATCTTCATATTTTTCTAAAGAATACAGGCAAACCTCAGACTGATGAAAATTAGAAATAAGTGTAGGATATGTCTCTCTTTCATTTCTCATGGTATAGGAAATACTTTCAATAGTTAATTTGGTAATTTGGTTGGATGATGTATGTTAATTTGGTTTCACTATAACTTATGCAAGTGGAATGGATTTTTTTGGTAAGGAATATAGGGGAGAACCGGGAGCATTTGGACACTTTTGGGGAAAAATGAATAATTCGTAAACTAATTCAAATTTAACTATATAAAGATTTCTGTATGTTGATAAATCATTTTACTTCAATTTGTATTGTGACTGTTTTACAGTTTAAACCTTCATTCGAAAGTTATAAGTCAAAATGCAAGAGATTCAAGCTTCCGAATGCTCCTTCCTAGAGGGAGACTTCGGACAAGCTGTGAGGATGATTTAATTGGACACCATAAAAATAGTTAAAACATTGGAAATTTGGGTAATTAAACGATAGGATTGAATTCGGATCTACTAATTTAATTGAAACAAACCATAATAATAATTCATCGTATTTGAAATTTTATCATAATAATATTATTGTAATGATTGAACATTTTCTCCAACAAAATATAGATAACCCATGAGTAATCACTGTGAAATGATCCTTATATTTAATAGCTATTTATCAAAAACAAATGGTATAACTATATCCTTTTACTTTAGGTATAACTATTTCCTTTTTCTTGGAATTCACGAAAATTTATAAATTACATCTTAAATATTTCATCGAATGTTTAAAGTATAGTCCATAAGAGTAGATCTTGCTACACCTCCAATTTCAGCAGTTTTCCTTTTATAATGAAAAGGCATGAATACGTCAAACTGGCAAATAAAGACACTAATATTAAAAGTTTCAACTAATCTTATAAACGAATGCTATGTCAATTAAAATAATTAACTTCAAGTTCAGAATGTCCTTTTTAATAAGAATTACTTCAATAAATGGTAATGGTGGACTGAATCGGATACAGAGGGAAGGTTCAGACACCGTCCGTACCAACCTCAACAGAAGTTCATCTAAACAGAACCATTCATCCCAAATGACACTTCAAAATTAAAAACACCACCATTTTTCTAATTTCATTTGTACTACACTGGATCTTTCAAATAGCTGACAGTTAACACCTCGCACACATTCAGTTGCAATAAGCGGTAGTTCCAACAATTATTAACATGTTTAAACGAGTTGTCCGAACCATACATCTGTCCGAAGGCTTCCGGTTCTCCCCTACGTTATTTACAATAAAATTATTTTAAATCTATCGCATCTGCTTAAGTTTACAAAAGTTCACAAAAAGTAAATATTTTCTATATTAGTAGAAATAAAAGCGACCCATGTCCAATTATTTGATTCTCCTAAGTCTGAGACGTAATAAAAGTGGATTATGCCTTCATATAGGAGTATAAACGTCATTAAATTTACCGTGGAGTTTTTTCAGTTAATCCTGTGTGATGCTTATGATGTATGTATTGACAGATAAATGTAACAACCTTTCAGCTCTTTCATGCATTGGTTCCAAATTTCTGCAGCTCCCGATAAATATTTTTCGTGTTAACTGGGCTCTTCGTGTTCATTAATTGTGCTCTGTAGTGATTTCAGGACCCATGGTATTGCGATTTGCACTAACAATTTGATTTAGAATCCAACTGTATCTCTCAAACAAATTTTGATTAACGGCCAGACCTGTGCTTTGGTGAGGACGTTTTTCCTTCTCTTTCAAAGTTAGTCATTACTTTAGAGACAGTAGCTCTTGTAACGCAAAAGTACGTAACCAATTTATCTGTAAAAAAAATCATTTTAAATGATTCAATAAACATTAAACATACTAAATATACATTAAACAACAGAGAATGTGAGAATTTAAGCTTTCTAATATGTTCATAGATTAGGAGGACAAATGGTAAGTCTTTCCCATTAAACTAACTCATCAATGGGAACCTAATTTTTGTATGCAAATTAATTTTTCTAATAGAACTATATAATTTTGGAATAATTATCTACATAATATATCAATAAATATCTCCATTAATTGCATTAATCATCTAATATAACCGAATTAGGTAATATTTAAATATCTAAAATATCCGGTTTCCACCTCTTTAACTCTTATTTTTATGACACATCCTCCCTACTCAAACACTGGAATTTAATTAGTAAATAGCGATTAGAGATAAAATCTGTAGCCCCCTACTGAGGTACTTTGGAACCAGTACCACAGCTGATAATTAACAACTATTGGTGACAATTAATATCGCATTGAGCATTTATCAAGAAGCTTAGAATGATATATAGAGGTAAGCAGAAAATGCTATTTACTAACTAGACTCTATCCATACTACTTGAGATATTGATGATTTTAAGTATTTAAAACATCATAGGATATGTTTCGATTCTTTAATTAGGTAATTTATAGTAAGTTGATAAACTCTATTGAATTCATATAGTCTTCTTGATTTTATTGGGAAAATATTGTCTTTAAAAAAGGATTCATTTTGTTAAATGCGAAATACACTAACTTAAAAACCGAAACTTTCACTGACGATGTGAAATTACCTACCTATACTTCAACCTGTTTCTTTTTTGTGATTGTTCAAGGTTAGTAGAGTCAAAGCCATAGCGTGTGATCTGACCATCACTCACCTGTCCAAAGACTCTCTCTCTCTCTCTCTCTCTGTTATCTCTAACACTTCTCTCACACTCATTAACCTCTTGTAAATGTCAGAAGAAACACCCTTAGTACAGACAGTGAGGTTTTCAACCAGAAACACAGAAAATTCACTGGAGATGAGATGAAGTGTCACTATGTAATACACACTGCAGGAATAGAATAATATATTGCAAGAAAAGTTCTACTTTGCCTTCGGTTCAGAGCGAAATAATTTGCTCAGAATAATTACTATTGAAAAAGTTTCATGTTATGCAATGTGGTTAATTTTTTACTTAAGAACTGACAGTTTAAGAAGTAACTTGTTCCCCAAATATTATATCCAATATTTATTTTGAAAAGAATTTAAGAGTTCTGTGTAAATTCAAAGAAAAGATTAGTTTTCTTAAACTGCATTTTGTCTAATGAACATATTTCAAACTTCATATTATAATAAACTGGTAGTAATAAGTTGATGCGACTGATGAGAATAAGATAAACTTACTTGTTATTTCACACAGTATTAATTAACCAACTAGTTGATGCTCAGCTGACATTTCTCCCGTTGGTTCCATTGCTGTGAGACTTGTAAAGGCAAAGAGTTGTAGAAGTTAGGCCTACAGAGGGCTCTGCTTACCCTAATTAGACTCACGCCATGCCTATTACTCCATAATTACATTATCTGATACACACAGAGGGGAAGTACTGAATTGAGACACTAATAAGTACTTATGACTCCTGCTCATTAATCTATAGGACATGTGATATGCAGACATATTTGTGAAGTCTGTCATACTCAAGTGAGGTCATCATATCAATATTTTTTAACAGTCATGTGTAAGGGTAGATATAAATTATAATTTAATTGTTTCTGGGATGTGGGCAAAATATTTTATAGTATTTCAATGTCTTTTATTACTATACTTCTAGCATTATTTCTGTTTCCATGACAGCAATTCATAAGAGAGGGGAAATTAATTAATTTCAATATAATGTGTGCATAAGGTTATAAATTGTATAATAATTATTAGTATCTTCTAGTCAAAAATATGTACATGTATTCAGTGGACATATTTTTTTTTTCATATGAATATAGGCTACAGCAATTTAAAATTCACGATGAATTTAGAAATATTTAACTATAATAACCATCATTACCTTCGCAAATTTGCGTATGGTCATATTTTACCCGGTATTTATTTATTTATCATCTTGTTATTCGCTTAACTGAAAAAGTGGTCAACCAAATTGCCTGAAATTTGGTGAAAAGATTAGTCCATGTCCAGTGACCTTCTGCTAGAATTTTGGGAGCGACCTACTCAAAGGTCAAGGTCATGGTCATATATAACTCAGAAACTATTTTACCATATTGCATGAAACTTGATGGGACGATTGGTCAATATATATATTGGAACCATTTTTTTTAGATTTTGGGAGCGATCGGGTTAAAGGTCAAAGATCAAGGTCAAGGCCATTTATAACTCAATAACTCAAAAAGTATTCAACCAAATTGTCTGAAATTTGATGTGACGATTGGTCAATGTCCAGAAACCATCTGGTAGAATTTTAGGAGCGATCCGGTTAAAGATCAAGGTCAAGGTCATTTATAACTTAATAATTCAAAAAGTATTGGACCATATTGCATGAAACTTGGTGGGACGATTGGTCACTATCCAGTCACCAGTTTATAAGATTTTGGGAGAGAACGGGCCAAATCGGTGGCGAAGGTATGCACTCTACCGAGTGCATGTAATCTAGCTAGCTATTTACTATTACAGCTGCTGACGCATGTTTCATCTTACCAATTTAGAGCACACTTCACAGCCATTCACATCTATAAGGCCATTTGCAAACCCGTTAATTAAAATAGGAATAAATAGAAACAGTTATATGAGTTCAACTTTTAAGGGCTTATTTTAATGTTTTTAAATTGAATCATGATTGATTTTACTTTTTTTTTGATAATTGTTTAAGCTGTGTATATCTTTAAATCCATTGTTCCTATGAGCAAAATGAACAGTTGAAAATCAATGATTTTCTACCAAGACAATCTATACTCTGAGAGTCTATAACGAGGATATAGTATATGTATCTGTTATATTTATATTTTAGTACCTACACCTATAGGAACACATTGCAAGTACACGAGGTGGTAGGTATACTGTAACTGATACGCTATGCTACAATTTAGTGGTTCTTTCAGGTTTTGATTAATTCCTGAAGTTTAAAATTCCTGAAATTGCCTGAAAGACTTATTTATTGCGATAACTTAGAATTAGAAAATAATGAATACGCAAATAATGAATTATGATATCGGTAAACGCTGTGCTAACTATTAATGTCCCAATGGTACGGCCTGGTAACAGTATAAATGGTGTTGTTTCGGAGTGATATTAGCTAGTGATGGTTTGTTCGAAATGGTTAATGCAGCATGTGCTTTCACACGCTCTGTGAGAGAGTTTGGATTGCGTCTCAAAACCTCAGACTGATGATAGAAAGGAACTGAAAACGAACTGATAATTATCCTCCCTTTTCACCATCTTCACCTCATCACCCACACACTTTTCTGTACCTTTCACCATCTTCACCTCATCACCCTCACACTTTGCTGTCCCTTTTCACCATCTTCACCTCATCACCCATACACTTTTCTGCCCCTTTTCACCATCTTCACCTCATCACCCTCACACTTTGCTGTCCCTTTTCACCATCTTCACCTCATCACCCACACACTTTGATGTCCCTTTTCACCATCTTCACCTCATCACCCACACACTTTGCTGTCCCTTTTCACCATCTTCACCTCATCACCCACACACTTTGCTGTCCCTTTTCACCATCTTCACCTCATCACCCACACACTTTGCTGTCCCTTTTCACCATCTTAACCTCATCACCCTCACACTTTGCTGTCCCTTTTCACCATCTTCACCTCATCACCCACACACTTTGCTGTCCCTTTTCACCATCTTCACCTCATCACCCACACACTTTGCTGTCCCTTTTCACCATCTTCACCTCATCACCCACACACTTTGCTGTCCCTTTTCACCATCTTCACCTCATCACCCACACACTTTGCTGTCCCTTTTCACCATCTTCACCTCATCAACCACACACTTTGCTGTCCCTTTTCACCATCTTGACCTCATCACCCTCACACTTTGCTGTCCCTTTTCACCATCTTCACCTCATTACCCACACACTTTGCTGTCCCTTTTCACCATCTTCACCTAATCACCCTCACACTTTGCTGTCCCTTTTCACCATCTTCACCTCATTACCCACACACTTTGCTGTCCCTTTTCACCATCTTCACCTCATCACCCTCACACTTTGCTGTCCCTTTTCACCATCTTCACCTCATCACTCACACACTTTGCTGTCCCTTTTCACCATCTTCACCTCATCACCCTCACACTTTGCTGTCCCTTTTCACCATCTTCACCTCATCACCCACACCCTTCACTTCTCTCAAATTTCCAATTGCTCAACAGTTGGTGTGGACGGAGGGTGCTGTTCTAAAAAGAAATGTCTGTGTTTTGGTTCCAGAAATCAGACGTCATGAATCACTTCCCTTGCGTCAATTGTTAGTCAATAAAGAGAATCACGGAAACTTAAAAGCAATCACTCCTCGCAAGGCCTTTGTCCCGTTACAATGGGGCATCAGCTTTCTGACGTCACTGCACTGGATTATAGGTTCACTGGAGAGGAAATGAAGAACCTAAGCACTGTAATGAGGGTTGAGAACACTCCATAATATCTGGTGTCGGTGGGGAGTAGTTCGGAGAGAGAAATCTGAAGCCTTATTGTTCACTCTAATGGTCGATATTTTGCTGTGATTAAACTTCAGTGTTGTGAGTAATATACCCATATGGTATGAAGAGTGAGTGAATGAAAATATTTATAAAGAAAACAAAGAAACAGAGAAAAAATGAAGTGAAGAAATTAGCAAACAACAGGTTATTTTAATAGAAAATGTTGAGAAACGTTCAAGTTTTTTATTTATTGAAAAAGCTAATCTTGAAATTGAATTTTTATTTAGGTTTATATAGTTTGATTTAACATACTAATATTGTATATATAGTTACATATAAGATATAATTTAATTGTCATACTAGAAGTCAAGAGCTATATTCATATTGACCATTGACATTCTGTAAGAATTATTTAATTTGCACACTGTATTGTATCATTTTTTTTGCAAAATCCTCTGCAGTACTCAAATATAACAATAAATTATAAACATATTGTGATAAAAATTCTAGGTTTTTTCTTCTCTATTCATGAGATTAGTTTAACGAGTAATAAATATAGGCAGTCTATGGATTGAAGGCACTATATTTACACACATCATATGTCCATCAAAGTAAAATATTCACAGATAGTTTAAATAGTTTCTATTCACAAATAGTTTCTATTCACAAATAGTTTCTATGCTGAAAATTATCTACAAGCATAATTTATTGATTTCTAACTGGGTATTGCATAATCGAATTACATTTAATTAATTCAATTCTTAATTTCATATGAATTTAATTTTTCATGAGAAAGAAAAGAAAAGAAGAAATCTGTATATTATATATAACGACCAATTATGTTCTGTATCATCTAAGCATATATTTTAATCATAATTAATAGCAACAAAAATTCTTCATTATTTTTTTCTTAATTTATGTATACATTTTACCTTCTAACATGTTCAATTATAATAATGCACTGTATTTTTCAGATAGTATTTTTCTTTTCTTTTTCCTCAAGTCTCTTCAGAATTAATTGGCTTAACGAACTCTCAATTAAGATTTATTTATAATACTCATTCATTTTATATTACTTAACCCCTCACAACTCTAATTACTATTGATTTTTCATTGTGTTTTAAATCTTCAAACAGCAGCCATTGTGAACGGCTGATGACGATCTGAACCTCTCCTAAAAAACAACATCTGCTGCTCCCATGGAAAACCATGAAAGTAATTAGTTATGGTGGGCCAGAGGAGATTTAGAGGGGATATCCCTTATTCTTCTATGGCCCCATAATAACTTTATTTCTGGGAAGGAGATTCGAATTTTTCTGTGACATAATTTTTAATAATTTTGATTTTGATTTGAAAATAAACTGAGCATGCATTGCCTAAATTATATTACATTATATGATATTTAATTTCTTACATTTTGATTCACTTGATTAAGATCGAAACTGCTTTCTATAATACTATAAAAATATACACAGAGAAAGGATTCGTTGAATCAAATCAAATTTGATTTCTTTTGACTTATATGAATGGTTTGATTTTGTCCCTAACTACGTGGTGAGTCGCAGGTACTATTTAAAAGTAGTTAAATTGACGTTGATTTAAACTCAACAGTCGTTTTGACTCGCTCCTAAACTTAAAAAAAGTAGCGCCAACTCTCATAGTAAGTTAGTTTATACACCAGATACATTAGATAACAGTCGTTGTGAGTTACTACAATACACTCTGTCATAGTTGTTTCTACGTACGTTAAAATTCTCAAAAAAGTAACTTTTTAACTCTCATAATAAGTTGATTCAATCCATAAAATGAATTGAATTAACTAATGTTTGATGACACACCATGTCATAGTTGTTTTAACACACTTGAAAATAGGAATAAACTAAATGAATAAATTGATTCAAAGCATAAATTGATGACCCATTAGATATGACCATAGGTTGAACTCTTTTCTCTCTGTGTATGAAATCAGAATAATGCTGTAATCGTTTATATGAAATATATTTATTGGTGTTTGAACACAAAATCTTAAATATTCGATTTCTATATAAATTATGGTGCACGGACAACTCGTACCTGGACAACTCGTACCCGGACAACTCGTACCCTGGTATACAGGACAACTGGTATACAGGACAACTGGTACCCGATTTCCATAATTTCGTGTTAAATGTACCTAGTTATAATAACTGCATAGAATACAAGTCCGATTTTCAAAATTTAGTTAAATGTACATAATTATAAATTAAATAACGTATCCGTGTAGGTGCCTAAAATACAATTGAAAAACTTGTTTTTAATATATATTATCACCTGAGTAGGCGCTCCCTGTTTTCCACCACATTCACAATATCCATTGTACATAATCTTACGCCGGCCAATCTTAGTTCGAATTATGTCAACATGACATTAAGGTGTGTGTGTGCTTAGATAAATTTATAGTGTATTTTTGTGCATATCATTACTCATTTTTTATTTGTCTTTATTCTAATCTTAAAATAATAACTTAAAGACATCTGAAGCTTACGGACGAAACATCGTTTTTTTCAAATCGATTTCCAACTTTTATTAGTCTTTATTGTAGTCTCTATAAAAGTTCCTATTTTATCCTCATTTAAATTGTCAGTTTATCTATGTTTCATTGCAATAAAAAAAAATTGGTTATTTTTATTATGCCTTTAATTTTTATTATAATTATGTACATTTAACTAAATTTTGAAAATCGGACTTGTATTTTATTCAGTTATTATAATTAGGTACATTTAACACGAAATTGTGAAAATCGGGTACCAGTTGTCCAGGTACGAGTTGTCCTGTATACCAGTTGTCCGGGTACGAATTGTCCGGGTACGAGTTGTCCGGGTACGAGTTGTCCGGGTACGAGTTGTCCGGGTACGAGTTGTCCGGTACCAGTTGTCCTATAGCCATAAATTATATCAACGCACGTATTAATTACTATATAAACTATTTTGATTTTAATGTTCTTGATATCACTCTACAGAGATTCCATTGTATTATATTTTGTTAAATAAAATAAACCAACATATTTCCATGCACACGAATAACAAACTATAACAAACTCATTGTTATCATACCTAATCCGCGGAGCAATATCTTTTATTTCTCAGAGCTCCATTCTTCTGACACGAGAGTTTACTGCTGCAGAATATTTTAAAATATCGTACAGCGTATTTATTGTTTGGGATTAAGCGTTGAAAAGATAACCATTTGGAACATTGTTATCGAAGAGATGGGATCAAACTATAGAGCAGAGCTTTGTTTTTACTGATTAGATTAAAAATATCCTCCCCATCTATTGTATCTTTCCGCTCGTTTCATTTTGAAAAAGTGTATAATTTTTATGTTGACACACAGGATGCTAGGCATTTTATTTCAAATAGAGGAATCTTTTGGGTAGAATATAAAGTAAATCATATTGGAGAGAATAATAATTGAGAAAAGAATTGATTTGATGTAATCAACATTAGTATTATGTGAAAAGAAGTATACATAATGCTCTTTTAGGAACGATAAACAGTCAGGAATGAATTTGCAATTCTATAATATGAGCCATGGCTGAGATTTATGGAGGAAAATGCACCCTAATTATTGGAAAATATCATTCAACAAATAGTGAATCGATAGAAGTTAGATTTGTGAGGTGATATTTTATTTAGAACAGATTGCAATTGAGAACAATGAGTGATATTTAGACAATGAGTTATGATCATAAAGCTGAGGAATTAACCACAAATGAGACATTTATCAGAGTTAGTGAATGGTTAGACACAGGAATGGTATATTATATCTAATTAATAATGTATAATAGTTAGGAAGACGTTATATCATCCAATGAATATTGTTTAAAATTAGCTATCAATCATTCACTCATTGATGGTATATGATATATACAGATTTTAAATTTTTAAATGGATCTGTTTTTTCTTTTGAATATATATGGTTACATGGAATTTATATCGTATGGGTTTAACGTCTCCTTTAACCACTAAGGGTCCTATTGCTTCCGTTAAAAGGAATATGAGAATACAAAGGTTATCGAAGCAGCAGTCAGAAAGGAAAGTGGCTCCATGAACAAAGTAACCTACCACCAGTCAAGTCAGTCTGCTCATGGACGCAGAAAAGCACTGCACTCACGGATGGAAGAGGAAAATGAAGAGGTGAAAGTAAATGGAGCTTTCCTAAATAGGGTGATTTTTAATTATGGTGCCTAATAATGATTAATAAGTTCTGTTTTATTAGATATATAGATTTAAAAAATTGAGGTATTTAGCAAATCATGATAAGTAATAGATTTATTCGGATTAAATGTGATGAGGTACAATATTTTCTCCACATGCTATCACTCAGTGTGCAAAAATATTTTGGCCCCATTTTGCTGACTCTTTATTACAGCGTTTGTGACATCAAACTATTTTCATTCTTCACGATATATACCTTGAGCTGCTGTGGATTTAATTGTTTATGGTTTACGGTTAAATTTTCATTAAAAATCTTGTGGCAAATCATCTGCAACATATGCATGGTCTTTGGTTCTAAAAAGGTTGGTGTACTCTTTATACATATAGATTATAGATTGAATAAAATATCTATTGATAATATATTGAATTAGAAAAAAATATTTCATGATCATAGAGTTCACCGAGATGCTTTTCTTGATTTTGTTAATATTTGCTAGATGTTCACATTAATTCAATTTATATCGAGAGTATAATTTAATGACTTTAATAATGTATGGTTTATCCTTACATGCAACAATCTACTTAAAATTCAAAGTTATTCATATTTCTTTATTATGGTGTTTGTACGGTATAGATATGGTAAAGAACCAATGGTGCCTGCTTTTGACTACGCTTAGATTATACCTGATAGCTAACTGTTATGGTAGTGCAGAGCGCAGTAAAGAATATATTCATGATATTGATTGACAGTAATATTGATGCTCACATTTTCTTGCTCTAGTATTTACATCTATTTAGCTATAATGAGTTTGAAATTCTCTCGTAATAATATTTTGAACTTCTTATGTTAATTTATCCAATAAGTGCTTTTACAGTAGCTACTGTGCAGTGGGTGCATGTCCATCAAAATATGGAAATTTATAAACAAATTTGAGATTTTGAAATATATCGTATTTATAGTCTAATTTTCATGATATTTTGACCACATAATTAGACTTTTAAGACAATTTCCATAAGTTAGATGGAAATTTTTTTCCTCAAATGCTCTCACTATTATGCTTCTACTTCGATAAAATTTATTATATGTTTTGTAAATTTGGCTTCACGCTATAATGTATACAGTACAGGACATATTTTCACATAATGTTGTCTAAAAGTGATCAAAATGTGAACTTTATAAATTTAATAGATATATGTCAATTTACTGAATCAAATCGATTCTTGTAGCCATTAGGGAAACTTCCTCATGCACGGTAATTCTCTTTAATTGTTATTACTTGTTGTTAAACCTGAACGGTATAAAGAGTCCATTTGCATCGCTAAGACAGGTTAATTGCACTCAATATATTAATTTCCGTATTGAAATGTAGAGGGCGTGCCTGCAGGCAATCATTGGTTTGATGGACGGACTTCACAGCGAACTCTTTGATGGAACAGTGAATGTTTCAGCAAATTAGAGACTACTTCACTCGCATAATTGAGGGTTGCCTCGACTTACGACACATCGATACGACTTCAGTCACGACCGTACACTCTCACCTATACACGCTGCTAATTTTATCGACTAACATATTTTTTTTAAATAGTTTGAGAAAAAAATTTTTATAGCACATTTATTTCAGACGTAGATTATATGCTGAACAAAATAAAATTATTCTTTAAACAATAAATTAGTTTTTATCTTGTATAGAGGCAGATGAATAAAATCAATAATTCTGTATAATATAGCAAGTCTGTTTTTACTGATTTACTTCAAATAAGTTTCTAAACTCTGATTCAAATACAATATAAGATATCCAATTTTCCGATAAATAATAATAATTTTATTATAATTAAAAAATTTGAATATCGAAACACATGATTGACTGAAACTTGATATAGTGTGCTGGTTTATATTGGTTTACAAAGTCTTTAGGTGATTTAGGTAAATGAAAAAATTCGAACTGAAATCCTCTGCAAGATCTCAGAACCAAAAATTATCTCAATGAAAATGACAAAAAAGATGAAGTGAGTCGTTGAAAGTGTCTCACACATTCCGATTGTTTTCCAATCATTTTCAGTTCCGGGAGATGATTGCGATCCACTTTGCGTGATTGTTGGTTCCATTTGATGCAAAGAATGCTTCCATAACTCCAACCGTCAGCCCATTTTCCAGGTAATAGGCAAATCAGAGAAGAATCTGTGGGCTAGAACCTGATATGTATGGCAAAAAGCATATCTCGTGATTGGCAGGAAATTTTTATAGAGTCTGACTGTCCGGTATAGAAAACAATGGTTCTCCTTTTCATCAATTAATATTTACTGTTCTTATTTTCGTTAATCTTAGGTTGTTCTTTCCGCTCATAATTATTTTCAACACACATACTCTTTTTAGAATTAAAAACAGGTACATTTAGAACTATTTTTGTAGTGTGTTGTCTATTATATTTTTCTAAACACGAAGATGATATATTTCAATAGTGTGATACTAATAATTAACTATTCAAAAACATTGATTGAGTAGTTTCTCTATAAAGTTATATTCTTTTCATATTATAGGTATTTAATAGTCAGTTAATAGTTTATGATTTAATTGATTAATATAATTATTAGAAAGTAAGTTAAAGTTTGCATTAAAAAATTAGGTATGGGATTTCCTAACTTCAATTTTCTCTCAAGGATACCGTATAAGAATTGTGTTATATTTTAATCCAAAAATTAACCTGTTCTTAAATTGAACAATTCGCTACTTTTCTCTCCTTGGAATGCAAATTCTCCATTCCAGATTCTTGTTTTCACTCAAATGATTGAAGCGTAATGACGGTTCCATCCTACAGAACAAAACTGAAAATAAATCTCATCCCACAATGGAAGGATGCGATGTATTTCCCTGTTTGCGGAGGGGAATTCAGCTGCACCGGAAGAACATCTACGGCCGCGTGTACCGCTTCGGGCTTTCGGAAAAAATATTTCTGGCTTGAGAATATAATAAAGGCAAGTTTCAGTTATGGAGAGATGCTTCGTATGTGATGCTAAAACTGACGTCTGCATCTTATGATAATGCGGATTTTTTTTATATATTGAATAATATTCAGTTGAGTTTGGATAATGTTTTTACTCGATAGCGTAACCTGCGGTAAAATAAAGCATTCTTTTATATTTAAGGCATCAGAAATTGGATCGTAGCCGAGGATTTATTTATCTTTATAAATATATGATATAGAATATGCTTTGACTATTAAATGGCTTTTTCTGCTTATACGTATTACAGTATAATAGTTCTACATAGAACCAATGTATGAAGTAAATGTATACTTACACTAATGTAATTTCAACATCATTTAAATTAAGATATTCCCTTATCATTCCTAGAGTGTCTGGAAGTTGTCACTTTTAATTAGGAGAGAAACAGTGCTAGCCACTTAAGGAACTTAGTCTCCACTTATGGAACTTATGCTACACTCGGTGGAGATTCTTCTTAGCAGATATCTCCCTGGGAAGGTAAATTAAGATCTGCCTTGGAATGTAATTATAAACCAGATATTATGTATGTTTTCATTATTCTTAGTATCATGTTTAATTGAATTCTAATTTATGAGAGGATATTTAGAACGGGTTAGAGGAGGACTAAAGCGAGAAAGCTATCGTGCGTTTGTTGAAGAAAGAGAGAGAGCGCGTCACTTAATCTTCTAATTTTCACTCATCTTTTCTACATAATTTCTCCATTCAAAAGAAGAAGAATTTAATCAGTTTTTTTTATAATATATAAATAAATAAACTCTGTCAGCAAGAATGATTGTTTAATATAAATGATAGTACAGATAAAGCTCCTACAACAGACTATCTTTAAACGGCCACCCTAAAAAAGAGAAAAATTGTCCGTTGTACCGGACATGAAGCTCACTACCACGGCTTCTTCAAATTATCCGTCTACCAAGTATCTAGTAAATCATTTATTATATTCAGAGGTATTACTATTTTAGAAATTACAATCAAAACTTCAATGTATTGTTTTTTTCAGATTTCAGTTTTTGATTCTGTTACCCTTCTCCGCCTCATTTTCCTTGATTAGAAATTTCTATAGAAATTAGTATAGGCGGTGTAAATATTCTATATTATAAAACTGTTACAGTTATACCTACCTTATTATTTCGTACATTTATATAAGTAAGTTATATAAATATTATAAGATTTTCATTGATATTTTTCGTTTAATAATAATCTGATATTCTTTAACTTCATTTGCATTTCTGTGAAATGCTGTTAAAGAAAACCTGCAAAGTTTAAATACCCAACTGAAGTTAATCCTCAGTCGAGCATAGCGCCCATTGCTCGGCATATAGCGGACACTATATTTCGTGTAGATGTACTGTGCGTTGTAAGAGCTTTACCTGCATGAATAACACGCATAATCATAACAGGCAAATGAATTTTAAAATAAATATTTAAGTTCTTCCAATGGTAAATAACATAAGTCATGTTTAAGTAAATATGTGTTAATATAATTTTGAATACATTAGAATATTAATATATTCTAAAGTACAGAATATTTAAATATCTACTTACAAGCATATAACGAATCAGAGTATATAAATAATTTTATTCTAATATGTTAATATTTCTGTTTGAGTGGTGAGGCATATAGCGTAATACTTAGCAATATTTATTTCATTTTGTCACATTATTAGTTAAATTTATTGTTTTCAAGTTCTCATTATTATTAATGTTTAAACCAAATATTTGTCAGTTTTATCCTCATTGACTTTAGTTCCGTGTTTATCAGCTTTAAATCTATTGAAAACCTTCACGCCTAATCCTCTAAAATTAACGATGGTCATAGAAGGTGTTAACACAGTGACCAAACCAATTACCTCGAAGATCTCTGGTTAGAGCATGACAACCCGCCTCCAGTGATCGTGTAATACAAGCAATAGAAGACTGTTATCAAAGTGTGGAACGCTGCAACCTGTTCTGGAGGAGACTACATTATCTAATGTGTTTAAACTAGACAGTATTCTCGTAATAGGTATTCCAATGAGATCATTGGGATGTGAGGAATATTAGAAGTGTCATTGGGAAAATGGTTTAAATATGTGGTTAGGATGAATAGCCACTGGGAAAATGACCAGTTTACTAACTACGTATTATAAATCTGGTATTCCAGTAACCACGGGTCCTAACTTTAATTTGGTGCGATGAAAAATACCCTTAAAGCGCTATATAATATTATGTAGTCTTATTTGACTTTTCGTATAATACAAATTATTTTAATGAGAAACATTTGTGTAAGACAGATTGATTAAATTCAACCGTTAGAGTTAATCAGAATTATTATGGCAAAAGGGGAGATATAACAAGAAAACTAATTAAAAAATAATAGGAAGAATAGGAAGTTAGAAAACGATCGATATATAAATCCACATGCACTATCTGAAAATATCGTGCGCGGACAAAATGCCTACGGACAAAAGATCGACCTACGGACACAATGCCTAACGGACAAAAGATCGACCTACGGACACAATGCCTAACGGACAAAATGCCTAACAGACAAAATGCCTAACAGACAAAATGCCTAACGGACAAAATGCTTAAAAATGTATTTAAACTTATTTCAAATTTGGAAATTGCGGACAAAGATTTAAAATAAGTTAGACCAAGTGAAAACAAAGAGTTTTGCCTCAGTGAGAGTTAATTAAATCACTTTCACATTTGAATATGAGCATTTGTAAACACCCTTTTATTTCATTTCACTGTGTTTGTGATTTATCACTGAAGCGTTTGTTCTATTTATCCAATCACTCTAGAAAATTAATCTTCCTACATCTTGCCATTTTTATTGGATATCTACAATCATCTTATTTTGTTTTCATTTTTTGAAAGATATATAAAAACATCTTATTCTATTTTGATTTGTTAAATATTATTTATTCATTTAGATAGCAATAATAATCTTCCATCTATAGTGATGTTTATAGTTGCTTTTGAAACTCTAAAGCAGTTAAGTAATTACAATGTTTATATAAGTTAGTACTGACAGGCAATTAACTACTCTGGTTATAAAAAAAGCCGCAGATATTTGTTTTATTCAACAGCCTTTATAGAGTTAGAAATTCCTTTGGAATAAAATACAGTATTCTTTATGAGATGTAACTGAGACGTAGTATATATTTTTTCTTAAGTTTTACATAAATTTTTAAGAATATTATTTGATGTTCAATGATAAAGTTTAATACAATATATTTTTTCCTTTCTTTATTTACCAATAATCATTCCATTACAGATATCACTTCAATGTTTTCTATTCGCCCCTTTTATTTAAATATAGAGTTAATTCTTTTATTCACTTTGCAATACTTTTTTACGTAATTATTTCATAATTTCTATTTTCTATATTCATTTATTTTTTACATTAGGAATTTTGTCCGTTAGGCATTATGTCCTTTAGGCATTTTGTCCGTTAGGCATTTTGTCCATTATGCATTTGTCAGTAGGCATTTTGCCCGTAGGCATTTTGTCCGTATGCATTTTGTCCGTAGTCATTTTGTCCGTATAGGCATTTTGTCCGTAGGCATTTTGTCCGTTATGCATTTGCCAGTAGGCATTTTGCCCGTAGGCATTTTACCCGTAGGCATTTTGTCCGTATGCATTTTGTCCGTAGTCATTTTGTCCGTATAGGCATTTTGTCCGTAGTCATTTTGTCCGTATAGGCATTTTGTCCGTAGGCATTTTGTCCTAGTACCGAAAATATCAAGCATTCAATTCATTTTCGAAGAGCTTTTTTTAATTAGCATGTACTGTCAATATGACGATCAATTATTGGCACTCACTATAGTACATCTTGAGAGTGATTCCTAGGAAAGCTTGAAGTAAAAACTGAACACATGAGAAACAGTTTGTCATAGGAAACAGAATTTGGTATTCATATTTTTTACTGGAAAGTTACATTCCGAGACTAGAAATTTTACTGACTGTATCAAATTCCGATTTCGCAGCTACAATATTATGGTCATATTATTATTTCATTATATATCTGCTTATGAATTTGACAGTAGTATTGATTACATAGACTGCATATATGCTCTTTTTACTTACTATCATTTTCGTCAGACAGAACCTATCAAGAATCATCAATTGTTAATTACTACAGGCTCAGGTTTATCAATTGTAACAAGGGATTGAATGAAGCTTGCATGTATTACATCTTGTAATTAGTGTCACTAAATAGGTCTCTATTCGCAGTACCTCTTAAATACTGCACAATGGCGGTGTCTCTTTGTTTAATGTACCCATCAGTCGTCAACCTTGTTAAGCTTGACAGTTTTATTAGAGAGAATTGTAGCATGTGTTATCAAATGACTCTTAACATGAAGTATATTACACAGGGATATCATTTTTAATAGTCATATTACGTAGATGGTCGTAAGCACTAACGGTGAAAGATATTACCATATCAATATCATTTTCTTTATATTTCATATCAAAAATATATTCAATCATAGTGAAAATTTATTATTTAAACAGTCACTACAAAAATATTTCTATTAAATAATTTGGTCTTTTTTGGAAAGAATAATCTACGCCAGAGTTGAAATAGTAAGAATGTCGGCGACATCACCGCTAAGCGCCTTACATCCGAATATATTTTCCCCGCTAATATCTTAACAGATTCCTTGCTCCCTCCTTCCGTCTGAAAATATCTAACGCTCGGATTGTTGTTATTTCCAGCACGCCGGATATATCTGACAGGATCTGTCAGCTGCTGCCAAGTGCCAGCACTAATTCCGTCAGTGATATCTGGTGTGTTAAATTCTGAATGTTACTGTACATTATAATGTATGAATGGCACTCATAAAAGCAAAGAGTTACATAAATCCATTGACTATTTAACAATTCGGATGAGAATCTTGCACTTGGTATTAAAAAACGATTTTCATTCATGTTCCTAACGATTTCAATAACTTTACCATGGACATCTTGCATACATACCGATAACTTGTTGATAATAGTACCCTATCAATTGAGCCAGTCACGATTTTGGGTATCAAGATTTGAAACTACTTCTCCGACCTTGTAAGTTGTTGCACAAACCTTAGTAATATTTTACCCACGGCTTCAAGAAATGAGTTATGTTGGCTTATCTGATGGTAGTTTAATAATTGATATGTCTTATCCAAATATCTTTATTTACTAGTTAAATAAGAATCTATTGCATTAGAGATAGATTGAGTGCTCTTGGAATTACATGGTATAATAGACTCTACACTTGTTAGCTATTTTTGTATTGTATATTTTAGAAAAGTGTCTGTTCCATTTTATAAAATATTTCCATCCCTTGAGAGAAAGTAATGGTGGGCAGCCCCTTCTTAATCTTCCCTGGCCCCATCATAACTTCCCCCTTGGTTACTGAGACCTCAGTTAACATGAGAAGGGGCGAAACATCCCCTAGACTTGGAAGGGAGAGAAGGCTAACCTAATCCAAGATATGTTTTTTTAAATATGTTCTCAAGATGTTTGGACGATTGTGTAACTGAAACTGTGATTCCTTAAAGAAATGATTTGATTATTTTCTGCAGGATATTTGTATTTTCAATTGAAACATTAACAAACTATGTACCTATCTAACTTTATCAAATGAATAGAAAAACATTTAAGAAATACGTGGGAGCCAAGCTCTAACACTTTCGACCAAATTCTCTTCAGTTTTCAGTTTTTCACAAACTCAAAGATTAAAAATCTTATCTTGAACTTCTTGAAGACCAACTAAGCGTGAAAATCTTTCATTCTCACTACAGCCGGAGTGAAAAGTTCATCAGAAGAGGGGACTCTATTGATTGCGCCTCTCAAAGGTGTATGTGATCAGTCAAGCTGCAGCTGGTCACATACACTCTTGGGTGTTTGAGGGGTTTCTTTTCTTCCCTCTTTATGTTGTGCAATAAAGTAATGGCAAGAGTATGATATCCCCTCTCATGAAGAAAGAAACTCCCAGGTAAACAGTGGTGACTTAATAAACAGAATCTTTACAAGTTCCTGCAGATAGGAAATCTTTCTTCTTAACCTTTGGCTTGCAATAAAAAATAAGAACATCTTTCATTCGATCGCCATTCATTTGGTATAATGTTCCAAACAGAATGATTAATTTGATAATGATTTTAATAGTGATTAATATGTGATTAAAATGAGCTTATTTTCCAAACAGTATTTCAAATTTTGATTTCTCTATTTTTTCTTAGAAAATCTTGTTAAAATAGAATTTCAAAGTCATTATATTTTAAAAGTTAAAATAATCTTCCGCATCAATGAAATATTTTGTGTTCAGTTTATTCAATCCAATTTATATAGAAGTTAATCTCTTCCAAATTGGAATTAACTTTAATGCATAACGCTATTACAATTAATTATTGCACACTAAATACTACAATGCAAATGGCAGAATATCCAAATAAACTATCATATTGAATACTGCACAAAGTAAATATACATCTATATAGAATCAATCATTTCTGTATTGCTCATTAATTTTGCACAAAAAAATGAAAGAAATATAAATTTTACATTTATAAAATTTAATATTCTACAACTGTAGAGTGAAAATAATAATAGTTATTTCAAAGTCTCTGTCTCACTGTCTCATTTCAGAGTCTCTGTCTCAGTCTCATTTCAAAGTCTCTGTCTCTCTGTCTCAGTTCAAAGTCTCTGTCTCACTGTCTCATTTCAAAGTCTCTGTCTCACTCTCTCATTACAAAGCCTCTCTGTCTCACTGTCTCAGTTGTCCAGAGAGACACTGAAATATCTCACTAATATTGACTTGAAGATTCAATTTCGAAGAGAAGACGATTGCTGTTACTGTGAATAGAGACTATAAATATAGTGACTATAAATATAGTGACTATAAATATAGTGACTATAAATATAGTGACTATAAATATAGTGACTATAAATATAGTGACTATAAATATAGTGACTATAAATATTGCGACTATAAATATAATGACTATAAATATAGTGACTATAAATATAGTGACTATAAATATTGTGACTATAAATATTGTGACTATAAATATAGTGACTATAAATATTGTGACTATAAATATAGTGACTATAATTATAGTGACTATAAATATTGTGACTATAAATATAGTGACTATAAATATAGTGACTATAGATATAGTGACTATAAATATAGTGACTATAAATATAGTGACTATAAATATTGTGACTATAAATATAGTGACTATAAATATAGTGACTATAAATATTGTGACTATAAATATTGTGACTATAAATATTGTGACTATAAATATAGTGACTATAAATATTGTGACTATAAATATAGTGACTATAATTATAGTGACTATAAATATAGTGACTATAATTATAGTGACTATAAATATAGTGACTATAAATATAGTGACTATAAATATAGTGACTATAAATATTGTGACTATAAATATTGTGACTATAAATATAGTGACTATAAATATAGTGACTATAAATATAGTGACTATAAATATTGTGACTATAAATATTGTGACTATGAATATTGTGACTATTAAATATAGTGACTATAAATATAGTGACTATGAATATAGTGACTATAAATATAGTGACTATAAATATAGTGACTATAAATATAGTGACTATGAATATAGTGACTATAAATATAGTGACTATAAATAGGTCTTCATGTGGGAGGAAATAAATGGAAATATCCATTTCACATCAATAAAAGTTACAATCTGTAGATTTCATACCAATAATATTATTTTTTGATTGTTAATATTATCAATTTTACGATTAACATTTTACAAACACTAAATATTACGATTACAATATTGTAAGCTGGAACTGGCACTCGTAAAGCGCTATATAACAGTACAGTGCATATAGTCGCCGCCGCTGTAAATTACCTTTACATTGATCCGAGCGCTTCCAAAATTCATTGAAATGTTTCCTGAATAATGGCCAATCGTCCAATTAATTTTTATGCAATTTGGTTCAATACTTTTTGAGTTTTGCGAAGAACAATATTTCAAATAGATAAATAAATGAAAATACTTCCTATGTTATCGTAGAGGGAAATTTGTGTCGATCAAAACATAACCTTCTGCAATTTTGAGAAGGTAACTAGCAGGATATTGAATATCCTATCAAACAAAGAAAATTGTTATTTTATTTTATCTTTTACTATTTCTCATAATTTCACTATTTTGCTTCATCGAACTGAAAAATTTAACTGAAATTCAACTGAATAATGTTGGAAATACTTGTTTTCTTCGAACTAACGATAAAATCATACATTTGTTCTACAATATTCATCTACACTTTCAGGGTAACCCAATAATAAAATTGAATTGATTAGAAGAACGGAATCATTTCAAAGTATATTCAGTAAAAAAGTAACATGAAATTTCAAAATGCTTGGCTGTCTCTCACTTTGATCATTTTTTCATCACGGGTTGTTACTGGAGCACAAAATCGCTGTCTTACCATTAACAGACAAGTCTTTAGTGGTAAGTGCATAATCCATATATTATTCTGACTATATTGGTGAAATCGGACTAAAAACATCTTCTTGTCGGACTAAATCAAATCTTTCTTTCGGATCGGTTGAACTTTTGCTACATCAGCTTACAGCTGTTCAGACATTTCTTCATGAAGGACTCTGAAATTAGCTGTCCGAACTGCTTTTAATATGGATTTAACTTTGGATTCTTTTTGGTTAGTCTTTGCATTGAGGATTTGGAGATACTCATCTTTTCTTCATTTTTCAGGATTTTTTTTGCAGGTTGCGGTCAATTCGTTCATCCCTGCAAAACTTACCCTTTTTTGTTCGAATCGATCTCTTTCTTTCTGGAATTGATTTACTGGAGGTTGTACCTGACTACCCGATAGTTCTTATGCTGTTTCCAGGCGTTGATAACTTTTTCGAGCTGTTTGACGAAATCCACATAATATTAAAATGCTTAATTAGTAAATTATGTGAACATTGTCAGGTATATGGTGGCTATAAAGATATTAAGGGTTAATAATATTATTAGGTTAGGTCACTAAAATTTCTGAAATAATGGAAAATCATTTTGAGTCACCCTATAATGTTCTTTTAAACTAAAATACCGTTATACAAAATAGGAATGAATTACCCCGTGAATTTTAGTTTGTAGGTTTAGTCCAGCTTTCTATAATCTGCTTACCTTAATCTCATGCAAATTCACTATCGGACTACAGCATTTTTCGAAAAAAAGTCTGGCGTAACAGCTTTCGAAAGCTTATTTCACAAAACTTGACTTTCCTTTCCAACATTATTTCTTTGTGACTTACTATATTTGATATTTCACTTTAAAAATGATGAATAAAGAGTAATTTAAAGAAAATTATACACCATTATCATAAACAATAATGTCTATTTGTTATTTAATCCTTTATACAATTCTTGGTAAAATAAACCCAAAAGGGTCATTAAATGAATATATTTTGTTAAATATAAAATAATAGAATTGTCATTGTTGCTTCAAAGCAGCGCTGGACAATTGAGATTTGAAAATGTTATTGAGGACTGTTGCTTCAAATGCATCCTGAACAACTAACTTATAAGCCCAATACTTCAATTAATTGAAAAAATTTAACTATTCTTTATCGGTTATACGAATTTATAACCTCTCAATTAAGAATAATTTTGGAAGAATTAACCCTATGATATGGAATAGGGTTTCTTCCGAGAAACAAACCATTAAAATTATTGGAAATATGTTTCCATATCCCAAAATTTAGATTCTAAAGTAGTGATTTAGATTCGATGTTCCCTCATAGATCAATCTTTAGAAGGGGACTTTGCCACAACTTCTGATGAATCTCAGCCACCAGAAGATCATTCGTCACCATCGGAGATTCGAATGATGAATCCACTTCGTTAGAGTTCCATTTGCTGATTGTTCCGATCGTAAAAAACTCTTCTGAAACGAATGACAAACAGGGAGAGAATATGATGGATGACTGCTGATGTAGTGTCATAAATTATATAATCAAATCAGTTTAGCAGCATTAGAATCGAAGAAAACGGTTCATTTGATATGAGTATATATATAAAATATGGAACATTTAATATAATCTCTTCCATTTCAAACTAAATACATTTTGAAGCAAAAGCTCTAAAGAAACACATTAATACAGTTTCTTTTGAGTCATTTAGAACAAAAGAAAGAACTTCTCCCGCAATATCCCCCGCTGAAACCATCAACAAGTTTTCTGCCCAAGTTCTGACACAAACAAATCGCGTGGTTAAAAAGTACAGACTATAAAGACCTTCCTAATTAATAATGGCATCATATTAGCCTGAGAAGGAATCTTTCTCACCGCCAGAGTTTAATTAGTGGCCTTAATAAGGATTAAGAGGAGAAATAAATAAATATACGACGATGATTTAAAGTATCACAAACTGACCATTCAAATTGTATTGCAAGAAATGAAATAAGAGAAGTTATTCTCCTCTAACTATATCCTCTCTTTCCTCTTGTGTCTCCATGTGTGCAGTAATGGCTCTACAGACAATAGGGACTACAGTGACTTTATTCGGTGTATCTAAAGTCGCCTATGGTCCTCTTCGTTCTTTTTCCCTAATTGGCTGATTCTTTTATTTACTTGCGCTTAATATGGGGACTTTTTATGAAATCTTTGCCATAGGCAGCTATTATCTGTACCTTAATTTTAATATGTTTATTGTCCTAAAATAAATAAAACATTATTGAAAATCTATACAGTTTATATAATTGCAGCACTCATTTACGTAGTTACTACATATATTTCAAATTCATATTTTAATGACAAGTTTCATTCAAAATGTTTATAATGTATATAGGTACTAACATTTTTTTCTCTTACAACGAAAAGAGTTAAAGGAATAAACTGACAATCTAATTGTGGCAATTTAGGACGAGAACTAGGAAGTGGGTATTTTCATTACAAAATAAATTTGACAATTACAAAATTAATTGGCAGAAAATATAGTATCTTAAGTACAATATAGCCGAAAAAGGAATATTTGAAAATTTAGTATAAATAATACCGAACTACATAAATAATACCAAAAAGCAATATTTGAAATTTAAATTCAGCAAATCAATGATCACTACTTAATATAAAAGCAAAAATAACTCCTTCCTCGTTCACGTCCCTAAATCAATTAGGGACGCAAACTAGGAATGGGGAAATAATTGTATCGGTTCCTAGTTCGCATCCCTAAATGAAATAGGGACGTGAACTGGGAATTGATCTATTAACATCAACTACATTAAGTTAATGATACCATATATTAGTTAGAGAAGACTAAATATTTTTGATATCTAATTTTTATTGCTGGACAATAATCGTCGACACAGACTCCCGTTCCTGTGAGCAAGACTCCCTCCTGTTTATGTTTGACTGTTTTGATTTGTGTGATATAATGACGACATTTGATATTGTGAGTGATTTACTGCAGCGAAATGATGTAAACAGTCGGCAGTGCGTGAGATTTCGGTGTTCAGAAATAAATACAATGCACTAGGCTAAGTGAAATGTTTATAAAAAAGATGTTTATGAATCTTTCATTACTTACAAGAATAACAAAGGGCAGATTTTGGTCATTTTCTGTATATTGTGAGCTGAAATGTTGCCAATATGAGAAAATATTTCCAGAAATCATTGGGAGAGAATAGAAGTATTCCTCTTCCAATATCTCACTTCCTTTCTCCATTTATGAGACACAAATGACCCACATTTGCATTTCTGGAAATCAAGTCTCCAGGTTCTCAGTTTCAGAAGAACAAATTCCTCCCAAATGTGAAATATGCCCAGGTTTTCTTTGGTGAAGGTGAATGGCGTAACGGCGAGACTTGCAGCTTTGACATTCTGGAACACTCGGATCCAAGATTTATCTTCGTCGTTAGGAAGAGCGGAGAGAGTGCGAGACTTCTTATCGGACAAACTTACAATTGATTGTTTTTCTTTCAGTTAGGATAAGCGTGAGAAGAATTACTAATAGGTACACATGGACTAAATTTTCAAATGAAGAGCATTTTGCTTAGTTACGTGCACTAATGCACTATGATATATTACTTTAAAAATTCGTGACAACTAAATAGGTCAAACATATTGATGTACTCAACAGAATTTAAACATTTATGTGAGAAATACTCATAAGATAATAGTGCATTATGATGTTTATAGGAGAAAAAAAGATGCTTGAAATGATGGTGCAATCAGATTTTGGCTAAAAAAGTGGTTTTAAAATTATATGAGGTGCAGTGTCATACCTTATTAAAATGAATGGTATGCGTGGTTATACCCCGTACGACTGAACATATAATTTTCCAAAATATATAAGTTAAATAATTTACTACATTTTCATTCTTGTGTAATAGATATTCCTAATCATATATATTTGTTATTTGGAACATGCGTATATATTACCCAATATTAGTCTCAGAATTTCGATTACTATGAATGTAAAATAAACATATTCCAAATAATTAGCTGATTTACAAAGATTATTTGAAAGTACCAGATACCTACTCTTCTGATAAACATGTAGCTTTTAACTATGGCAAAATTGGTTTAGAATTTAAACAGTTGATAATGAAAACTTTACAGATAAAAGGTCCTGAAATTGATATCCCATCCATGTCGAAATAGATCCTAAATTCATTTAATTTTCTAATTTGTTAGAATTACCCTCTTCCCTCCATTACCGAAGGGGTAAATCACTGTGAGTTATGGTGATCACATTTCAATGAATAATTGGGTGTTATTTCTTCATTCTGGAATGAGATTTAATGACACCATTCTTCACATGAAGAGAGAATTCGAATAAGGAACCTATTTTTTCGAACGGGCATATAAATCTGACATGAATTAGGAAAAAAATTTCATTACTGATTCCATAAAAATCAGTAGCTGCTTACCAATATCATATAAATAGGATTTTATCATTTAAATCACGCTTGTAAACGTGTTTATCTGTAATTCAATGTTAAGTGTTCTCTATGATTAAAATCTGATTAAGAGCTTTATGGCAAGCAATCAGTGCTTGCTTTAATGTCTGCAGGATTATGTGATCACATGAGTAAAGTGGATCTCCAACTGAGATCTATATTCGGATTTTAATCACGTTCTGGTAAATATTTTTTAATCAAATGAGTGCTGAATTGTTGATAGACAAAACATGTGTGATTGATTTTTTGATTTGGATTCATTCTGATGCACAATTTACTCACATTTAACATATATATTATAAAGTCTATATTAAACCGCTTTTCCAAAATTTGTTTAAAATATAATACCTATGATACTTGTAGGTAAATATATTGTCACAATAAAATTATATAAATTAATATTTAAGGAAAAAATTATTTACAATAATCAGTACATGTATTAGTATATTATGGTATGCCACCGAATATTAGGATGTAAACAGCAGTCCACCCAAAAAATATCCTATATTTGCACAATAATTCTTTCGTCATCTACCTAAATAGTACGATTTTGTTTCACAATATTATGTATGTTCTCCATCATGTCTCTAACTTCATTAAATTTCTGATGATAATATGAAACAGTTTCACCTATTTTTAAGATATCTTATAGGCAGTCACATAAATAATTAATGTTTTTTGGTAAAAAAATTAATTTTATTTTCACGAGGGCAGGCAGACTATAACCAAACTTCCGGTCAAATTGACCTATTGTAAAGGTCAGAATCCAGTAATTTTGCATCAGGCATTTTTCTAAATAGAAGTTTCCAGTAACATTTTTCGTAATTTAAAAGATATTCACCATGGTTATTTCTTTCGAGCTTCAAAAGGCAAACAAAATGGGCTCATGAATTCCCCTCATTAAATAATAGCATAAAGAGCTCCAGGTAAATCCTATTAAATAGTTGAAGGCATTACCAAAATGCATTAGCGCTCTATGCGCTTAATTAAAATGAAATCTATTATATAGTACAGGGAAGTACATCAGAAGTTATGGTGAGCTGCTGAGAGCTATTGTAATATAAAGTACTGCTATTTAAAACAGACATAATGCGACGAAATAATGCGGTATATGAATATTAAACAAATGTAACCAATTATAGCATGGACAATTTATACACTACATAAAGCAACATATTTCTCTTCCTTTAGCTATAATAATATAGTTTAAATAATAGCTACATACATTTGGAAATGCTTCTTTAGAAATGTTATTGAATTATTCTACTATAAATGTATATTTTCAATCTATTAACCCTACAAGTGAATGATGACTAAAACTTTCAAAATGAAATATCTTGCAGGTATTATGACGCATGACAATGTATGTTCTAAACAGTTCCTCGTCATCCAATCATATGAATATATTTTCAGAAGTTGGATAGCGTGTAATGAGATGGATAAAGTTAAAAGAGTTCTTGCACTAATAAAACTAACAGCTGGAACGAATGATCTCAACGCTGACAAAATCTACGGAGTTTATATTCATTGTTTGTGTTTGGACTGCCGTGATTTTTCTAAAATATTCATTATGAATATGAAGCTAGGTAGCAGTCATTTTATTCGTTAATTGCATTATATAAAAAAAAACTATAAACAGCGACATCTGGTAAGTATATTCACGAAAATCGATCATTTTAATTAGTATAATTATGTTATTGTTGTTGCTATGATAAACCAAATGTCAGTTCATTTTAAGTGCTGATTAATTATGTTAATCACTTCCTTGTTATTAAATATTATAGCATGGATGCTATAAATATATATTATTATTATTATTAGGCTCGCTTTGTCATTAATTTGAGAAAAATAGTTGGTAGAAGATTAGAAACTGTACTTTGCAAATCACGGTAAATTTAATATAACAAACAAACTGAATATAACCATGACTCACTCTGGATCTCCTCTCTTATACATCTTCCAAGTTATGGTGGGCCATAGAAGATCAGTAAAGTCCCCTCCAAAATCCCTTGATACCATCATAACTTTCTTGCTATCGATTCCCTCTCTCAGGTACACGGATGAGAGAAATAGTTTGAGATATCGAATCGCGTGGCTGCGGCGGTTGTAGCAGAGAGGGAGAACAGATTCTTGGGGCAATTTGGAACATATCAAGGAACAGAAGGAACAAATTAATTAGGATAAGGAATGACTTATTCCTTTCACTTATTCGTAGTAGATGTGTAAAGTAACTGCTTATATATGATCATATAAATAGAAATAATTTTGATAAATTTGACTGTCGAAATAATTCATAAACTTTTTTGATTTGAATTTTATAACATCTTATTACTAGCAAATAATTGTTACTTATAAGCACTTTACGAAATGAAGTGAATATTATATGTTTAAGTAATAATATAAAGTATAACTTTAAATTTAGGAAAGAATTTTAATTTTTTGACTAAAACAATTACGCAGTTTATAGGAATATTAAATGGGAGTAAATTACGGAATTTTCAAATACTTTGAATGAAGCATGAATTCAATAGTCTAAATAAAACTTGAAAGTGTTCCCAAATAGTGAAATATTACTTATATTAGGGATAAATTTACTCAAAATATGCAATATATCTTTTCTTTACAATAACGACACCATGGCATCCTTCATGGGTTACTGAAACACTCTATAATATCTTGGTTACTGAAACACTATATAATATTTTGCGGTATCCTTTAGAATTCTGGAACTAAGGAATCTATTTGATGATATACATTGACATTGATATTGCTGTAGACATTCACTGTGCTGTAGACATTTACTGTGCTGTAGACATTCACTGTGCTGTAGACATTCACTGTGCTGTAGACATTCACTGTGCTGTAGATATTCACTGTGCTGTAGACATTCACTGTGCTGTAGACATTCACTGTGCTGTAGACATTCACTGTGCTGTAGACATTCACTGTGCTGTAGAAATTCACTGTGCTGTAGACATTCACTGTGCTGTAAACATTCACTGTGCTGTAGACATTTACTGTGCTGTAGACATTCACTGTGCTGTAGAAATTCACTGTGCTGTAGACATTCACTGTGCTGTAGACATTCACTGTGCTGTAGACATTTACTGTGCTGTAGACATTCACTGTGCTGTAGACATTCACTGTGCTGTAGAAATTCACTGTGCTGTAGACATTCACTGTGCTGTAGAAATTCACTGTGCTGTAGACATTCACTGTGCTGTAGACATTCACTGTGCTGTAGACATTCACTGTGCTGTAGACATTTACTGTGCTGTAGACAGAAATTCACTGTGCTGTAGAAATTCACTGTGCTGTAGACATTCACTGTGCTGTAGACATTCACTGTGCTGTAGACATTCACTGTGCTGTAGACATTCACTGTGCTGTAGACATTCACTGTGCTGTAGACATTCACTGTGCTGTAGACATTCACTGTGCTGTAGACATTTACTGTGCTGTAGACATTCACTGTGCTGTAGACATTTACTGTGCTGTAGACATTCACTGTGCTGTAGACATTCACTGTGCTGTAGACATTTACTGTGCTGTAGACATTCACTGTGCTGTAGACATTCACTGTGCTGTAGACATTCACTGTGCTGTAGAAATTCACTGTGCTGTAGACATTTACTGTGCTGTAGACATTCACTGTGCTGTAGACATTCACTGTGCTGTAGACATTCACTGTGCTGTAGACATTCACTGTGCTGTAGACATTCACTGTGCTGTAGACATTCACTGCGCTGTAGACATTCACTGTGCTGTAGACATTCACTGTGCTGTAGACATTCACTGTGCTGTAGACATTCACTGTGCTGTAGACATTTACTGTGCTGTAGACAGAAATTCACTGTGCTGTAGACATTTACTGTGCTGTAGACATTCACTGTGCTGTAGACATTCACTGTGCTGTAGACATTCACTGTGCTGTAGACATTCACTGTGCTGTAGACATTCACTGTGCTGTAGACATTTACTGTGCTGTAGACAGAAATTCACTGTGCTGTAGACATTTACTGTGCTGTAGACATTCACTGTGCTGTAGACATTCACTGTGCTGTAGACATTCACTGTGCTGTAGACATTCACTGTGCTGTAGACATTCACTGTGCTGTAGACATTCACTGCGCTGTAGACATTCACTGTGCTGTAGACATTCACTGTGCTGTAGACATTCACTGTGCTGTAGAAATTCACTGTGCTGTAGACATTCACTGTGCTGTAGACAGAAATTCACTGTGCTGTAGACATTCACTGTGCTGTAGACATTCACTGTGCTGTAGACATTCACTGTGCTGTAGACATTCACTGTGCTGTAGACATTTACTGTGCTGTAGACAGAAATTCACTGTGCTGTAGAAATTCACTGTGCTGTAGACATTCACTGTGCTGTAGACATTCACTGTGCTGTAGACATTCACTGTGCTGTAGACATTTACTGTGCTGTAGACATTCACTGTGCTGTAGACATTCACTGTGCTGTAGACATTCACTGTGCTGTAGACATTTACTGTGCTGTAGACATTCACTGTGCTGTAGACATTCACTGTGCTGTAGACATTCACTGTGCTGTAGACATTCACTGTGCTGTAGACATTCACTGTGCTGTAGACATTCACTGTGCTGTAGACATTCACTGTGCTGTAGACATTTACTGTGCTGTAGACATTCACTGTGCTGTAGACATTTACTGTGCTGTAGACATTTACTGTGCTGTAGACATTCACTGTGCTGTAGACATTTACTGTGCTGTAGACATTTACTGTGCTGTAGACATTTACTGTGCTGTAGACATTCACTGTGCTGTAGACATTTACTGTGCTGTAGACATTTACTGTGCTGTAGACATTCACTGTGCTGTAGACATTTACTGTGCTGTAGACATTTACTGTGCTGTAGACATTCCTTTTCCCCTCTGATCGATAATGTCTGTTTTTGAGTAGAGGGTAATTTTGTAGCAGTTGCTAATAATTGAAAATTAACGGTTAAATTGCTACGCACATACTGATGTAATTGGTTGAAATAAAGAGGTTATTACATGAGAAATGTTACGCAAATTTAGTTTTTGACCCTTAATACTTTAAAAAAAATTAATCTTGTCTCTATCGAAAATTTTCCTTTTCGTAAATTTTCCCCGAAATACATATGGTAGTAAAAGATGGAACTCCGAGCAAAAATAATTTACTCTGTTTTTTTTTTTTTTTTTGCATCCATGATTTAAAGCTTTAAGCTGATCGAATTAAATGAAATACACTATAGGAAAGAATGAGACAAAATGACACTCAATTCTGATTTTTATGTTATAGAATCGATGACTGGTGAATGCTATATTTAGCTGAATAACTAATGAATTAATTTTATTATATGTTATATGGCACAAAGAGTGCATTTTTGTCACACAATATCTGAAGATAAAAATGGATAAATAGAATGTAGGTGTAAAAAAAAAGGCTACTCTTAAATCGTGCGAGTCAAATTGACTCGATGAACAGGGGCAAATAATAAGAGTAAATTGACCAGTATAAGTTAGTCACTTTGACTCAATATAATATAGGAGCTAATAAGTACAATTTCGCCAATAATCATACTGAAGTTTCTACACTTTGAGTATTTTAGTCCGGTTATAATTTACAATTTACTCAAAAGAACTAATAAAAATTATTATGTATTTGAAAGAGTTTAGTACATTTACTGATCGAATAAGTATATATAATTATATTCATTTTAAAATGAAACATTAGCAATGAATTATTCTTTCCCTCTTTCCACACCATTTAACCCCTCAGTCTCAGTTCTCTCCTCCACTTTAGTTCTGATTCATTGTAGGAACTTCTCAATAAATCTACCGGCAAAGCTGTTCTGTCTTCATATTTTAAGAAGTGTCAAGTTAACTAACACCAACAACAGTAACTGACTACCTACCCAGTTAGAGAGCCAATTAACCACCTATAAATATCATTATCTAAACTCAGGGGAAATTTGATATATGTATTATTATATACTGAGTGTAAACTAGCAGTACGTAGTTGTATCGGTTGCAAATACTCACAATTCGAAATCCGATATTTATAAAGTTGTTTGTTACTTGAGAGTATCGCCTCCTTTCCGAAAAGCCAAAAATTGATAGAAAATATGAAAAGTATTTCATTCGTCTTAAACAAATGGTGTATAGAATGGTTGACGGACATTTTGCCGAACGGACATTTTGCCGAGATATCTTTATTTAAAAAAAAAATGGGATAGTAATATTATTTACTATTATAAAAATAATAACTTTAAATAATATATTATAAATATATAATAACCAATGATAACAAGTTCAAAAGTATGAAAAGTAGCTTTTTTCTACCATTTATATTTGCGATGAAATTCATGATTTGGAAAGAATTCAAATTGTTGAGTAATATATTCTTGCAGTTCGTAATATGGATATGCAGTTTGTAAAATAATTTTAAATTCGATGGAAATAGAGAAAAAACATTTGTTGAATTAACCGGAGGCTGCAATTTGTAATATGGATACACATTATGTACTATGTACATTGAACAATTGTGCATATTATAATTTGATTTACTTTTTTTAATTCCATGGGAATAAAAATGTAAAAAATATAATCAAATTAACCGAAGGCTTCAGTTTGTAATATGGATTTACATTGAAAAATAGTCTTTCGGCCAAATGGCCTTTCCGTCAAATTTACGCCAAATCTAATTTCAGCCAATTGTTTTTCGGTCAAATGTCCGTTCGGCCAAATGTGCTTCGGCCAAGGCTTAGTGTCCATCGGCTGAGTGTACTTCAGCCAAGTGTTCGTGCACGGTATAGAATGCACTGTTTAAATATTACAGTAATAGCTCTTCTGTAGCGAGCGTATAGTGGGTGTGGAAGGAAGAGTTATGGCTATATGAAGAGTTAGGGAAGGAAAGTCAACCAACAATACACTCTAGGCTACAATAAGAAGTTAGAGCCGCATTGACTTTTGTACGAGGTCAAGGTGTCTCTTGTCTAAGTGACACGTCTTTTTTGAACGAGAAGAAAAATTTATGATAGAGCTGTTTCAGTCTCTCCTGAACACTTATGATTTGGGATGATTGACGCTAAATTTCACTGTCATTTATTTGGTAGACAAGCGTGGTTGGGCTCGTTTAAAAGAGAAAGAGGTGGTCAATAATCCACCACATGATTTTTTAAATATTCAAATTACGACATAATTTGTAGCTAAAAGAATTTTAAAAATATGTAAAGAATAAGGTTTATCATTTTTTTAAATATGACTTCTAAACAATAATTTATATATCTGAAATTTCATTGTCCAATCGTATAACAACTCTTCCTCTTTCTAATGAATGCTATCTCTTCTCTCTTAGTGAAAATAGAATGATTTATTCAAAGCGTTGAAGTTGCCCCTAAATTATTCGTTTCTATTGACTGCAGCCAAATTTAAGCACTAACTATATACATGTATACCAAATTTCAGAGAACCAGATTTTTAATAAAATAAATTCCCCTAAAACATGAGCAAAATTTCGACGAAAAAGTACTAAATTAATCGCAAAAGAGCTTATATAATTATAGCATAGGAATCACGATAATAATTCAGATAATTCTAGGAAAGAGTTCTTCAATCGGAAAAATATTTTCATTTTCAATTGCTCTCAATATATACTTTAGAAAGTAATAAAACCTTAAATAAAATCTAGAATCCTATTAGTTAAAATAGTCGATTTAATTTAAGGATAAAGGTATCTATATATCCATACCAGCATAGGGTGTAAATAATTTATTGTAACTGCAGCTTTCAAACACTGTAACTCACACATGACTCAATGTTCTTGCTATAGGGTTCTTCACGGTCGAGTGAGAGAGACATGAAGTTGAAGAGCGTGAAGCAATGCCTCAGTCACAGTCCTGATGTAGCCTGACAGTGAGAATTGACAGGGGAGAAGCGTGAGGTGGATAGAAATCTAACCTTGCGTGGAGGAGAAAACATATTTTGCAGAACTGATAAGGATATACCATGAGAAGAATAGATGGAGGGAGAGAATGGAAGAGGATCTCACTTAATCTTATATGGACCCACCATAAATTTCTCTCTATGTGTATCATATGGGGGAAATGCATATCACAATATTGGAATGAATCATTCTATAATCAACTATATATAGTATAAGCAGTTTAAATTTTTGTAAGAAAATAAATAGATATAACAGTTTTATTTATATACCAAATTTATTTGTGTTATATATACATGTAACTGGTGCCTATTTTATGTATTTAAGACCATATATTTATCTTTTGTAAAAGAGACACCATTCATTATGAAGGTGTTAGCTCATTATCATCATTAACTCATAAGACAACCGATTCATCTTCTCATGTTCACCTCATCATTTTATCTTCAGTTCCTATAATTCGACGCCCATGAAACGATCGGCTTTCTTTATATGAGTGATTTAGTGCTATTTTACCAACCCTGTTTGTAGCAGATGAACTTGCAAAAAGAAAAAGAATGCCAGTCTTTAGATCAAGATGGTATGTTCTCAATAGTAAAACTTACGATGTAATTATGATCGATGTGTGAGAAAGTTTGGTTCAAAATAGATAAATTATATGTATATAACGTCAATTTTAGTTTTTCATTCAATTTGTTTATGTTTCAGTAGGGAGTTTCTGAAATTTGTTAGTTAGTGATAGTACATTTATCGCATATTCAAGATACACTATTGTTATCAGTTATTCATCTTTCATATATAGAATATGTATTCGAATTATCCTTTACTTACAGTAATAAAATGTATTTTTTATATAAGAAACTATATTGGAATTATTATATTTAATAAATAATACGTGGATGAATATATTTTAGCAGATGACTTATTTGCATTAATTTCTAAAACCTAATTCACGGATTATTTACATACAGAAATTACCCTAACTGGAAATGTTGTATATCTTTTGTACTTCATTTTCAGTTCGTCTAAATAAGTTATGTGTAAAACAAAACAAAATCACGAAGTATGATATAAATTTCATTGCAGTACCTATACATATAATATTTTGTATTTAAATTTAAATATTTTCTGAAGGGTTGCTGTAGCATCACTTGAGCTGAATATAGCTTATTAATTTGAATTTTCTTCTAATGACCGAAATAAGTGTTTGATATGAATTGTTATTTCAATATATATTTTATAGCATAAATAAATGCTAAGAAAAATATGCATTGTAATATCATATATATTTTATTACTTTCTTGCGATTGTTATAAATCATATGAACTGAATTCCAATAAATAATACTGCATAAAACTTTAAATTTCAGAATTTACTTTTAATTAAGATCCAAATATTCCTGACCTGAATATTAAATATACTAATTTTTTTTAAATTAATTTATCCGAGTGATACTTTGAAAATGAATTTTTTTCCACTAATTTAGTTTCTAAATAGGAACAGAAAAAGAAAGTCCGCAGGCGTCACTTTGGAGGAAATTACAGGAAATTGACAGGGAAATCATTTCAAATGGAGAGCTCTCAACTCTAAATTAATGGGAAATGACACTAAAAACAACGATTGAACTATTGGAAACAGAGAAAAGAAAACTTGGAGACATTTTTTTATCTCCTGCGTATGTTGCAAAAATAATTGAATTATTGATAGAAAATCATGTAGAATATAAAAATCACAGTATTCAATATGGTATGATTGGTTTTCTATTAATAAATAATGTTAGTTATTCAGAGTATATTATAGAAGACTAATTAAGTAGAAACATTATTTCGAAATGAGAATACATATTTATGATTCATGTACTATTCATTCAATATTTGATATATTTTAGCAACTTCTATTCTATTTATTTTGAATTGCTTTAATTATGTTACACTTAAGAGAATTGAATAAAAACTCAATGATTCTTAATTTCATGTATTTTAATATTTTAACTAATTAAAGGATAGGAATATATGAGTATATATAGGGACAATAATCATAGTAATAGGAGAATAATTATAACAATAATTAGTTAATTAAATTAAATATTTCGGGTCTAATCAATAAATTTTCACAGAAAATAGGGTTTCTATTTTTATTAGTTCACATAAGTTCTGACGATCCCTCGACAGATGGCTTTGTTTACATTATTTCCAGATAGATGATATTGAATATCTTGGACTATTTCAAAATGTCTGGATATCTTGTAAATAACCAATGGTAATCGAATTTGAAATATATAATTATACACTGTACTTAATATTAAACTATTTCTATAAGTATAATTATGAATAATACATTACATTATGTAAACGTTCTTTACACAAAGTTTATGGCGATACAAAAAGAAATTCTGTATACAACTTGAGAAATTTTTTAGCTATTCCTAACCAGATGAATTTTATCTTTTCTGTAACAAGTATACTATTTAGATGAACAGACTGTTAGATATAACATATATAAAACTGTTTAGTAGGGTAGGCCAAGAAATAACGTTTTGGAAATTACTTATGGAATAGTAATGTAAAGTTGATATGACGAGTAAAGGTACGTGTAGTGATATTTGAGTGAATTCTGACATGATTAACAGTTGTCCCCAAGAGATTCAAATATCAGAAAAGTAACATTTTTGCTGATTTATGCAATATTTTGGCAAAAAACTCACAATCTCTGATTTATTATCATTTAGAATAGGAAGATAGCTTGAGAAGAGCTTATTTTGGTGTTTATGCCGGAAAATCAGACAGATACGACAATGTTTACAGTTGCCCCCACCCCTCCAAATTGTTCGAATTTAGGCACCGCTGGAGACTGTAGTCAGTGTAGTGCTCCACACTTATGGAGGTCTGGTGCTCAATGAAGAACATAATAAGGAAAATTATAAGCAAGAAATTGAGCAAAAAACATTAATTATTGATTGATAAACCTTAACATCTAAATATTTGGGACACTTGACGACTCAAACAAGTTGACAAAGCGAATTGCATGGGTTATTGTCCAATAGCTGAAATCCGAGCAAATTCAAAAATTTTGCAATACGAAAATAATTGATAAATGCTTCAATAAAATGAAATCAGTATAATTCACAAAGTAATTTTGAGAATTAGATGACTTTTATCCTATCACAATAACAGCATGAATGCTCTAGCAGCCAAATTTTAAGAGAAATATTGTAATACTAAAATATATTTTACAAAAAAAGTGCTCGGGGCAACTCAAAAGTATCAAATATTAATCTACAATTTGCAAGTTGTGTTTTTCATAACGTGCCAACTAGTTTTACCTATTCCACAGAAAAAAACTACAATCGAATATATCAAATTAATGGGAAAATTTCATTTTGTACAAAATTTCAAATGTTTTGGGGCAACTCAAAAATATCAAGAAATGGCCTGGAAATTGACATGCAATGTTCTTTTATAACGTATCAACTTATTATAATTATTCCATATGAAGATTCTGAACTTTGCCTGAAACCCCTATTTTTTGGCCCACACTACTGTTTAGTCCATTAAAACACCTACTAGGAACTGTTTGACTTTACCTTTACATCCCTCTCCACTTTAAACTAAAACTTCATATTGAAAGTACAGTCGTTAAACTTTCCATAAAATTGACTCTCCAACTTTATCCTTCAGTGGAAGTAACATAAATTTCCAGGCTTTGAAACTTTGCTCTGAGTGATTTTTGTGGCTTCGGTTGCAGTTAGTGTGGCAGTGGATCAAGAAAATAGTGTAAGAATATCTTAAGAAGATGTATCAGATAGAGGTACACAGAGGCATACTATATGGAATAAACTAAAAAATGATTGAAATGGTGGTCATTAATCTACCAAATATTATTTACGTCTAAGTTAATTTGTAAAAGCTTACCAATTTAACATTTTACTTGCTTCATAGTTAACTATAATAGTATCTTATTGAAACATGAGCATAAATCATACATATAAATAATATTGATCTTAAACGTACTTTTTATAATATTCATCATTTTATATTAACCTTCACTGAATAATCCTTACTTCTTTTCAGATTGACTATAGCAATCTTTCTCATAATCTCATTTGAATATCTCCTTTTAGTATTTATATAATAGCATAAATAATGCTCTCCTATTTATACTTCAAATACCACTCACTTGCACATACCATTCATGTGTACATGATAGTACTCATTAACAAGATTGATAGGCTGAAATATGCTAAGATAATACGTACTATCAGATAGAATATCTGAGACGCAACTTATATTGCTCACATTGTGTACCTTTAATTTAATTTTTAATATAGGTACCTACAGCTTCTGTAACTGTCAATATTTTTAATATTTTATGACAGAGCGAATATATTTCGGTGACTTCAAATTGGTGATATTGGTTGCTAGGATAGGTTCAACAACATACTTTATTGGTATGAGATATTGAAGCTCACATATTGCCAATCTGCTTCAGAAAAATATATAAAATTATTTATTACTTATATTGCTAATACTGAAAGTATTTTTCATAAAATCTTTAATTCTTAGATTAATTTTATCAGTTACAAACAAAAAGTTCCTTTCGTGGTACATCTAATCGGAGACCATATTCTGCACCCTCTATAATTTATCAATTACTGTTGTGTGATATTAAATTTAAAATGATTATTATTTCCAATCGAAAGATTATTATAGGCAACATAATCTCATTTTGTAACTAATTCGAAAATTCACATTGTTTTCTTTTCAAGATTTAACTCAGTAAATCTTAAACTGAATTTTATAGTTGAATACAATTTTTTTCTTCATTAAGAAACGAATTTACATTTCAAATCTAATCTACATTTTAAATCAAAAATCGCTAACGTTATTTCCATCACTACACTAACAAATATACAAAAAGTGTTATAAAATGTATAGGATATAAGATGCAAATGCCCCCACTCACTGCTCTCTAAAAGCATCTCTCAGAGCATGTCTCACGCTATTCAGTCTTACGAGGGATTTACAAGAGAAAAAACAAACCACTGAGACAAGTATGAAGCATGAAGAATGTGTTATACAAAAATAGACATATTTTAATAGTATATAGCATGGAGGATATGTTATACATAATGTAGAAATATATCAATACCATATTTAGAGTGAAGGATATGTTGTACATAGTGTAGAAATATAATATATAGTCATAGACAGTCGTTTATACTTTTTCGAGGGTTTGTGTTCGGTTTAAAAAAGTTCCTCGCTTAATAAAAATAAACCTCTATATCATTTTCTACAGTATACCTTCATTTTGAAACAAATTGGCAGAAGTGTCCGAAGATTTACATCATCCGATGCTTTTCATTTTTACTATTAATTAAATTACAAATGATTATTCATTTTATAGTCTAGAAAAATTTCACATGAATATATTTAATATTATATACTTTGAATTTATTAGTGTTCCATTCAACAATGAATGTATTTTAAAAATTAGCATACCTAGGTTTTAATAATAAAAAATAGCATATTTTATTCCATTTTAAGAAAACTTGCCTGCATTTTTAGCAAAAATTGATGGAACAAAACTTTAATGTATTAGGCGATAGACAATAGATTAGCTCATTGTTTGTTTGGAAGCTGCAGTGGCTGGAGTGAAGTGTCAGAGTAGGGAAACTAGATGTCTTATTATTTGGATTATTTGTGCAGTGGCTCCAGGTCCGGAATCCAATAAATTCTCGGTTAGTATGAATAATAGGATGTTTAATTAAAGTTTTAACTTGTAGGATTTTTTACCCCTCCCTATCCTGGTGAAATTTTATCTAGTGCTGACTCATAGATAAGCTGGTTTTGGCGCATATGGCATAGTTTTGAGGCCCTGAAATACCATACACACCAACAGCAGTCTGGCAATTGCTACTGCTTCGCTAAATTGATAGTAACCTATTGACCGGGAGGGGGCAAGCGGTTATGTGATATTGTTTAACTTTTCTTTGATATAAAACTTTAACTTGTAATGTGTATGAGCCTATATTTTATCGCTCGTTTTAGTAGCTAAGACATTTTAATAAATTTCAGAAACAGTTTTCAAATGCTGCATATCGTTTCATTCACCGGCTAGCTAGGGGCAAAACTGCCCGAACAAAATTAGTACATTGGGAATGAGTCCATGTATTTAAAAGGATAGACATAGTGTGGCTAACAAAATGAAGAGGGGAGACCTCACTCAATCTTCTACGACTGAACATTGCAATTCCGCTACCAGACATCAAAAATAGAAGAATTATAATTTAATGTTTTGATGAATTTTAAAATAAATTATTGATATTTCTGTTTCGATTGAAAGTTATGATAAAAAACGTAGCAATCCTTCTAGCTTAAAAAATTTAGATTCAATTCTTATTATTTTCAGGTATACCAGAATCAATTTGTTATAACAAAAATAACATCACTTTTAAAAATTACCTCAATATTCATACAGCAGATTCTCTTCTCTTCTCTTCTTGTATAGCTCTCTCATTTATTCCTCTCTATTAGTTATTTCTCCTCTCCCTTTGCTCTCATTTTTGAGAGCATCACTACTCTCATCTGCAGAGTTGCTCTCTTGGAATTTTTCTCACTCTCCAAATGAGTTTCCTTTGAATTCACGGAAGTAATTTCGTGGGAATGGGAATATAGGCCTATGCACCTGCATTGGTACACCTGCATTCCTGCTCACTTTGAAGAATATCAATATCGACATGAGTTCTAGATTGAAATTGATATTTTGTTTATAAAACATTGAATTGTAACTAATGTACACAATATGCAATAATATTACCTGAATATTAAGATCACGTAATAACACTATATTTGTTCAAATTATTGAGTATGATAATCTACATTTCTAATTAATTTACAAAATCTCATCGCTTCTAGATTTAAGGAAGCTAACGATCATATTTCTACATTAAGAAGTTATATTATGTAGAGTACTTTTCAAATATGAATAATTACTAACTTTGTATTTCTACACAAAACTCTAAAATAATAGTTTCAAAAGGTTATCGAATGTTGTTAGTTACATATGTCCTGTTTCTTCCGGCAAATACCAAAGATCCAAGAAAACCCGTCTTATACAGTCTTAAGTAATGTTTCTTTCTAATATATTGGTTATATAGGCCTATAGCGACTAAAACTGATGATAGTACATTTGCTATGCCAATATATAAAAAATATGTCTGGAAGAATTCTTGTCTATGGATAGATGAGCTCTATACAGACTTTATTATAGGTATACATAACATTGATTTCGAAAATATTTTGAAATAGCAAGAATGCAAAGGTATAATTTCAGTGAATGTGAAATTTTGAACGATCACAATTAAATTAAATTAAAAGGATATACATATATATTCAGAGATGTAAATCAATTACAATAAAAATATCACGTTTTTAAAGTATTGTTATGGTTAAAACTATATTGAATATTTTACTTAAATTCAATTACGATATAAATATGCAATGTTTGACTATATATAGGTGCGTTCAATGCAAACAATATTAATGATTAGTGTCCTATTAATCACATTGCCATTTGGGTGAGCTATAGTTACGCAACTAATTGGAAGTTGAATTAAATTTACTATTGACTTTTAATTAATGATAATATTTATTATCAATGATACCAATATCATTTTCTACATCATTATTTATTTTATCAGATACTGCATGATAAATACATAAATTATCACATGCTATATTCAGTTATATACATGTCTAATTAAATAGCAATTAATTACAAGAACAGTTATGTAATTTTCATTACTCGGTTTGTATGTATAATCTAAGAGAAAATAATGGCGGTGCCATAATCTTGTTAAATGTTGTCCCTTTTTAATCTTATATGGCCCTACTATAACACTCTATTTGAGGATATTTCTAATGTGTTATTTTCTTGATTATTAAAGATATTTTATTAATGTAATTCAATGAAGATCTACAACTCACATTCCTCATGAAGATCTATCACTAACATTTCCTATGCAGATCTATCACCTCTAATGGTTGTCAGTGGTATTCTATTTAAAGTTCTATTATCTTCATTGAGTGTGATGGATGATCTCACTTGCCTTACATTATGTATAGCGCATATTTAGTATGTACCCATATGTGCGGACATCGTGGAGATGCATATTCAAATGAATGTGAATTCTTGGAAGTTATTAGTTTTTTTTAAATGAAAAATGCACCTTAAAATAGTGAATTGGTTATATATATGCTCTTACACCTACATGTTAAAACAGTATAGTTTAAATTATTAACAAAGTTAATATTGAATTAGAAAACATTCAAATCACCATCAAAGAGATAGAATTATTCACTTGTCTTGTTGATATAGAAGTATTCCATTAGTTAGAGTGCAATCATAATAGGTAAATATATATTTCCAGTGAGATGAATATGGTGTTTTATATTGTGAATAATATTTATCGTAAATAAATATTATTCCTGTAGAATAAAGTAAGTATAACTTCAATTCCGGGACATAAAGTTCAGTGATGTATAATTATAATATTCAGATTCCTATAAGAATTGTTTTTATGTTTAATTAATATTAGCATAAAAGTAAGCCAAATAAACCGGTGACCGGAAATTTCGGTCTCAGAAATTTCTGGCTGGCCAATTGTAATTGGCCTCTCAACATAAATGGCCGTTATGTAGTTTATTGTATCCGCTAGTTTGTTGTATGCACACTTCATGATTGTATATGATTGCGACGCGCCCTCTGTTAATCTAACTGTTAAGTTTTATTTATACCTCAAACCAAAGTTCTGAGACAGAAAATTTCGAAAACGAATTTTCCGCTTAAATCTCATGTTAAACTAGATTAAGTGCACTCGGTAGAGTGCATACCTTCGCCACCGCTTATCCGTTTGCTATCAAAATATAATGAACTGGTGACTGGATAGTGGTCAATCGTCGCACCAAGTTTCATGCCATATGGTTCAATACTTTTTGAGTTATTAAGTTATAAATGACCTTGGCTTTGACCGTATCGCTCCCAAAATTTTACCAGATGGTTTCTGGACATTGTCTAATCGTCCCATCAAATTTCAGACAATTTGGTTGAATACTTTTTGAGTTATAAATTGCCTTGACCTTGATCTTTGACCTTTAACCCGATCGCTCCCAAAATTTAACAAAATGGTTCCTGTGTATTGACAAATCGTCCAACCAAGTTTCATGCAATATGGTGCAATACTTTTTGAGTTATAAATGTTTGTGACCTTGACCTTCGACCGGGTTGCTTTTAAAATTCTACCAGCAGGTCACTGTACATTGGCCAATCGTTTAACCAAATTTCAGGCAATTTGGGTGAACACTTTTTCAGTCATGCGAATAACAAGATGATAAATAAATAAATATTTAAATATCCCTTCTCCTGATGATGAATAGAAATCTTTCTATTCGAAAGCTTGATATCTGAAAAAACCTTATTATATTATAACCCTTCCGCATTCTGCGAAAGTAATCAATGTCAAAACATGTCATAATTACTAATGTTTCGAATAATTGTACATTTTTTAATGATGGTATCTGCTTTAAATAAATACAATATATCATATTTTCAACAATTTCTATTACTATTCTTTAATAAAATCATTTTCTGAGACTGAAATTTCCTAGTAGCAAATAAACCTCCCATACAGAATTATTTGGAGGAGTGATTTAAGACAATCAAAAACAATTTGACTTCAGTCCTAATTTCCGAGAGAAGTTTATGTAGAAGATTGAACTGGCATGCCAAGATACAATAAAATTGAATGAATGGCATCAGTTTCGTCTGATTCGAACAGACAGATGAGAGGGAAAGTGAGATTAGGAGGGGGGGGGGGTAGAGGAAAGCACTCGGATTGATGCTTCCATTACTTGTGTTTGACAACGGATTTGAAGAGAGTGTGACAAAACATGAAATGGGAAATGGTGTGTTTGTATTATTAGAGAGTAGGAATATGAGAACCTAACTATCGTTACAACTATCCTTATACAACTATCTCTCTATAGACTACTATTTCATTCTCTGTAACTTTTGTATTTCAATATTTTTAAATACCTGAAAATTTAATTAAATTTGATCATTCAAGTTTACGTTTGAATTAATATAAATTTTCAGAATTTTTTCAAAAAATACAATTATTGTAAGGTAGCTACCGGCAATTAAGTAACTAACATATCCAGGTAATTTAGATATAATTTCTCCCTTCATTTGTTCTGTTAGAAATGAAAAAAAATTTTTACCAGATCTATAATATACAAACACTAATTTAACAGTAAAACACATATAATCTACAGAAAGATGTAATGATGGACCATAGAAGATTTTAGGAGATTCCATGGCCCGACTTTATAACTCTTCTTTGGGTTACATCCATATTCAGGAAAAATATAATCAATAATATGATGTCTCTTTTTATTTGCCGAATTTTTTATCCTGAAATGAATTATTGAATAATTGCCCAGCAGGTGAAAAATGTCAAACATTATTAAAATAACAGCTCTGATAGATGTAATACATCAGTAACATAAGCGTATGAGAAAAAAAGAGATACCAAAATAGTAGGAAAAGTAAAGTCTGCTACGTCGTTTCATATATTCGGACACTATCGATCGTGATGTCCGACGAAAGACGATACACTAGAAGTATTTCATTTTTTATGACCAATCCGATTTCAATTTCGTCTAACCTATTTCGTCAACGATTCAATTATCCACCGAAAACAGACGATAGGCGATAATCCATTTTACAACTAGCTTAGTAATATTTGAACAAAGATTTTTCAAATACATTTCATTTGTTCAATAAGGAATATTTTTATCATTACAATTTTTGCAATTTAATTGTCAGAGTATATTTGAATGCAAACAAATAGTTCAGTGAAAAAATAAACTAAAAAGGAAGTTATTTGAAGAGTTAGATATCATAACACAAACAATAGAACAATAGACAAACACATTGGGACATATCTCACCCCTTGAAAAATATTGAGAGTATTTTAAAGCTTTAGCTGGCAGGTAGGCAAAAAAGTGGATACGTTGGAGGTGATTGCAGAGATACGCATTCACATCCTCTCTGAATGGATACAATGGACTCGATGGCTGTGAAGAGAAGACAAACACTGCAGTGGAAAAGGCACATTTTATCTCAATGAGAGATATGCACTCAACGCTGTGCAGGCAAAATAGTGAAAAACTCTGTAGCGATGAAGTGCGTCATTGAGACATGTTCTCACGTTCAGTTGTAGAATTAAAAGAGAATTGACAAAAAGATTTATTACTGTGTCTGTCAAAATTATTTATTCTAGTCAATACAAAATTGTTTAAGTTATTTTATCAGAAGGAAATAGAAAAAGTAGCAGTTGCATAATAAAAATATTGTATTATTCATTGAATATTCGTAATCAGCTTATATACATTGTAAGAAGATTGTATTTCAAATTGAAAAATTGTTATCGATCAAAATAATAACTAAATGCATATTTTATAGAAATATAAATAGTAATATATTCCAATTAGCATAAAGAAAAAGAAGACCAAATACTATAATGATAACAGTATTTTATAAAATTCTTGTGATGCCTTGCTGATGGCAAAATATGTACGTTAATCCTTAATTTTAAATAAAGTAAATAAATTTTATATTATGTGTTTATGTAGTTATTAAAATTCATGAATACATATTAAAATAGGTGAATGAAATTTCATTCATATGTTTACTTTTCATTATTACATATTCATTTATTTTCGAATATATGTACTGATACCTTCTGAGATTTTTTTCAAGAGTTCATCATGTATTCTTATATAGAGTTTTTCTATGATTGATTTGCGTGAAATTGAAGTTTGACGTGAATAGGACAATGAGTGAGAAAAAAAGATGATATCATTTCATGCCACGATGCGCACCAGGATATTTTCTGCCGCAAAACTGACGAGAAAAAAATTGTGCAAACCGACTCCTCAAACTCTAACCGATAGTTGGGATTCATAGATTTTATCCCGATTACATTAAAAGGACATAGTATTTTTTCCTGAAATACCACAATTTTTGTCATTTTCTTATCACAATCATAATCGAATTGAATCGCTTAATCGAAAAGCAAATTTTCGAATTTTTTGTTACATCACAAAAATCGAATTTGTCTGGTATTTAAAATTAACGAATCGGATTAACTTTTGGTGGATAAATGAATTTTCACTAAAATAATACCATACCTTATAAAAGGTATATAATTTCACTGACTTACCTGTAAGCACATCTTGCTGGCAAACTATTTGCGTCACTGTTAGTGTGTTTTAAATCACTCGAATGGTTGTGAATAACACCCAATAAACACATCAGATAGAACCATTAGTGTTGCTGCTACTAATGATCGGCAAACTATGGTGGTGGTGGAGACTACTACAGAAAATAGATTAAAAGAGTAAAACATATAGAGAGAGTATTGGCTAAGTTACGAATTATCTGCATCTTCGGTCATATAAACAAAAACGATGTAAAAATTATTATTATTAGACAGCACTGTGTAATAATAAAATAAATCGATATAGTTTTTTCTTTGTGTCCAAAGTTGTAGTACCGACCGATAATTCGTAACTTACCCTATAGATAATAATATAATTTGATGTATTATTATCTCTTCATGACTTAACTATAATGTTTATTATATTAATGAAATTCAAATTGATAATGAAACATAGTTTATAATTAATATAATACTTAGTTAATTCACAGCAATCCATTAAATCTCCTTTAAACTCTTAATTGACATCAAATCTCTTGATATTATTTTTTAATAATAATAAACATCACATATAAAGACATACATTTTATTCTTTTTAATTTGCAATCAAAAAAATGTTGCTGTACAACTTTGGCCACAATTAGCATATAATCACAAGTTCCGTCTTTTTGCTACAAAATTCAATCAAAATTTGAGAACACGAAGCACCCTTTACAATAAAATCAGGACCGGGGCCTCCCAGAATTATTTAAAAACTGTGCTGTTATAAAGGGACAGTATTATTTGCCCATAAGCCTATAAGCTTTATTGGACAGAAGAATTCATGGTTAAAAATAGAAAAGAAAATGAATTACATGGATAATGGCCACTATATCAAAAATGCAAACCCTAAAATACAAAACAATACTCTATAATGAGTATTTATAAGGTTATAAATGGCCTTGACCTTGATCTTTGACCTTTGATATTATCGCTCCAAAATTTAATCAAATGCTTATTGGATATTGACTAATCGGCTCACCAAGTTTCATACAATATGATTTAATACTTTTTGAGTTATAAATAACCTTGACCTTGACCTTTGACTTGATCACTTCCAAAATTTCTACCTGCAGGTTCCTGGATATTGACCAATCGTTCCATAAAATATTTTCCTATTTGGTTGAAAACTTTTGAGCCATGCGAATAACAAGATGATAAAAATATAATAAATGTCGGGAAAAATATAACATTCCACAAATTTGCGAAGGTAATTATACAATAATAACATGATTCTCTAATAATTCTCAACATATCTTTCCAAGAATTCCTAAAAGATTGGAAACAGCTGTTGCACAGTTATATATGTTATATATACATATTTTTTTTATAAAATAGTATTTTTTCTTTAAAAAAATCGTAATTATTTAAACTAATCCAATGAATTTTGTTAAATATTATTATATTTATATAGTAGCAGGGTGGCAATAGATAAATGCTATATTTCACCATTTCAGTATTTTTATCAGTCATTTTCTGTACCCTCCTACAGCTAAATATTTCGTAACTGTTAATTAGCATGTATTTTCTATGTACTGCTTTAGTCATCGAAAACAAGATGACTTGCGTAAAAGTCCTTGTGGAAGCTATTTACTCAGTGGATCACGAAATGTTGTTATTAGGTTAGTCCTCGTGAGTGTGAGTTAGTCATGCTGTTTTCGAGGAGGATGTACTCGTCTCAAGAGGAACTATAATCACTCCAAACAAAGTAGTGACAGTAGAGGGATCGGCGTCTGTGACGTCATCAGGGCAACATTTCAAATATAGTTTAAAGTTATTAAAATGAGAGGAGATATGATAAACAGTTTATAATTGTCCTTATATAGAATAATAGTAATGAATCTATTCTGTTGGTAAAACTGTTAGGTTTCAATACTACTATTTTAGTAGCATGTTCTGATGATGTCAGTTCCAGAAAACATTCGGTTGTGACTACTTTGTCATTCTGTGATTAGAGTCATGACTTGCGTAGAAACTGTCATATTATATATAGGTACCTATGGACGTGCTCAGCTTGTAATAATATTATTATTCGAGATAATGTAACAGGCTAAAATTAATCTAAAATATTTCATAATCTGTAAGACGTGACGTTTCGATTTCAATAGGAATGATTTTTATCCCTAATGATTTATAGTTGACAGTTATGTTAGAACCTAATCTTAAAATAAATAGTGAGAAGTTTACTTATTTTTCTTATATGTTTAATTTTGAAGTCTGCAGTTCCTGATAATTTTATCGTATAATATCCCATATATCGATTAATATTTTTGTCTATATTTGTTTTTCGAAATAAAATAATATTGTACTTTCTAGATACAATTTGTAAATATTTATGAGTGAGTATATTTAATTAATGTCAACATTAAATCAAATTTGATTAGAAAGAAAGTACTGAAGTTTACATTTCATTCAAGCTCTAATTTAATTATAAACATTTTAAACAGAAATGGAATTGATAGTTCTTTTTTTTACATTTTTGTTCAATTAGTAGTATAATTATCTTAACTCAACTGAATATGCATACTAATATACCCCTAAAAAATAATTACGATAATCTTAACAATTTATATAATTAAAAAACCTAGAAAGTGTAATTTTCATAATAAATTGAAGTGATACCTGAGTCTGCTCCTTCTAAGTTTTACGTATGTTGGATATCAATTCACCCCTACAGGCTTTATTTTCTTCTCTGCTGCAATCTATCCGTAGACTTTCTTACAGGCTCCCCTATCACCGATCTTCTCAGATCAAAGCAGAAACTGCCGCCCCTTGAAGATCTTCATGTCAGTCACGTGCTCTCTTGATATTAGGTTTCCTTTAACATCATCACCTGGAGGGGAAAATTACGAACAACTAATATTTGAAGACATATTTCGAAAAGGGAAATAAAATGTAGTGACAAACAGTTGCGTCATTGCCAAAGTTAACCGGTAACGCTTCCATTTACATAAATGTAGGGGAAATATGTCGAAAATTGATTACTTAAAGCTGTCTGTTTTGTATAATAATGATCATACAGTAATTCATTGAAACAAACATATAATATTTATTAGACATACATGCATTAATTCGTATAAAATGGTAAATATGATGTTGTTCGAAGAGACCGGTCCAAAATCTTACAGGTTATTGCATTGATTTGAAATAAATCCGAGCCTCAGCCTAATTGTAATTCACGAGAGTACAGATATATCGTGTATCTGATATATAAGAAACATATTGAAGTCATACTGATATCTTTCTGAAGGAATCGGAAAAATTCGATTTACGAATTTTTACTATAAAGATTAGCAGGTTTTGGTTTTTACAAAATGAGAATGGTAAATTTAAGCCGCAACTAAATATTTATGAATTAGAGTAAAATTATATTCACATTTCATCTAAACATTAAATTTTACCAAATTAATAATGACACTTTTTAATGAAAATCGACACTCGAAAGAAATAAAGGAATAATTGTTTGGGGTAACTGTTACTCAATGAAACGAATTCTATATTTTACACTAATTATATTTCCTTTAAATTGTAGCATCTTATTTCATGTATGCAGGAAGCAAATAGTATTCGGAATCATTTTTTTCATTCTATTCTCCTGTAACTCTTTCAAATATATATTTTCATTTTGTGATTCTGGAAAACAAGTTCTTAAATTCATTTCTTTCGATGAGCTTAACTGCCGTGAATATTAATATGGACCCTAATTTGATCTGAAGCAATCTTTTTCCTCTGCTTCTGCAGGCACAACTTTTAATTAGAATGTGATCCGAAGGAGATTATTATTAGGGAGAGTGAAGTGAGAGCGTTATGGGAGATCAAAGAAGCAGTGCATGGTATTTCTATTCACTACACTGAGTTATTAGCTAAAATCTGCTGAAGAGGAAGGTCCCTTTCGATGTCTGGAGAAGACTCAATACGGGGATTGAATTCATTGAGACACTCGCGGGAATAGGGATTAGAGGGGATTTTAGAAGATTGCGGAGGGGATTCTGGTCAAATTCCCCTTGTATCTATTCACAATTAAATACCGGATAAATAAATCGATAGCATTGGCAGTCGGTTAGGAAAATATGGACAACGTAATATATAGATTAGCTAATGATAAATACAAGGTATTGAATTTTAAACTTAATGTTTTGATATTTACATTGATTGATAAATAATTATTAAATTATCCATATTTCAATGAAAAGAGCAGGTATACTGTTTTTTATTTCAATATACATCACAGATACTCTTTGTATGATTCTATAGTACCTAGGTATACTTAAATATTATTTTATTTTAAATTTAAAGGTTTCAAATCCCAGGTAACATTGTGATGTTCCCGGAATATCCCCTCGATATCGCAACCTCCCCTCAGTGTCGCAATATCGCGGCCCGATGTTCAGGGAATGTTCCCGCGACATGCATTACCAATATGATTCCCTTCCGACATTTTCGGGATATTCCTGCGATATTCCTAACGAATATCATCCCCATCCGACATTTTCGGGATATTCCGCGACATGTATTACTAATATCATTTTCACTGAAAATATGTTGGAAATAATTGACAAATAAATATGATATATAATAATATTGAAAATATATAACACCATTTATTCCGAAAAGACCATTAAAATTAATGAGGTATCAATAATAAAAGAAATAAAATATATGTTAATAAACATATATTAAAAAAATATAATAAATAAGATATATATATATACAAAAATATGTTTAAAAATATACATGTAAAAACTAAATGTAATTATTTTATGTAAAATGAAAATATAAAAAAAAAATTATTAAAAAAATATGTACGTAGATAATACTGATTTATAAAATAAAATACATTCTTGAATTGAAGATAATTAAGTTCTATAACTTTAATCAACTAATGGAACTATTAATGAATAGTAACTGTTAATCGAACTTTTAAGTACTGAGCTAATCAAGTGAATATGAGTCTATCAAATGAATTGGAGAGGAAGGAGTAAAGAATGGGCCAATGGAAGACAGATGTTCACTGATTGTCTTCACTTATATACTTTATTGTGCTCAGAATAAGGTAATGCACTTAAAATATAAATTATCATCTATTCTTTGTGAACAAAGTATTCTAAGATAAAATATCTAGGGGAAATTTTTCTACGTTTGAAATCTAATATCATTTAAATACTGTAAGTTAATATTAGTTTATATTAGTCTTTATTAATAGAAAACTTATACATACTATGAAAATACAAGAATATTACCTGCAATTTTGAAGTGTAGATAATAAAATCTTGACATCCTTATCTAATCCTAAAAGTAATTGTATATATTGAGTTATAAAAATTTTAATGATACGTGTACATTTAATTTAAACTTAGTTAAATTATAAGTTTCAATATAGAAAGCATACTCCATTTCAATACTAGACTTAAAAAGTCACTGCCAATGGCTGCAATATCAGAAGAATTAGAGTACCAGCAATCATGGTGGATAATCCTCACAACTGTTCATGCCACTATTGCATCCCCATCAACTACCAGGGCAAACAAATGTTCTCTCCTTTGTATTCCTCAGCTTTCAATCAGAGTCCATTGCTTTAGAGCCACTGCCGTAATGTTTATATCATCTGTTGCCTCTGCATTTATTGACTCTGAGGGAAACTTTATGTGGACAATTATTATTGAAGAAATGTACAAAGGAGAAAATGTGTATGATTCACAGTTCACCAATTTATTTATAATTTCCATTAATAGACTTAACTAATTGTAATTCAGTTGATGGAATATTTTAAGATGTATCTGGGTACACGACAACAATTTTGTGAGATTTGTATAATAATAGAAAACACAAATGGGTTTTGGTTTTGGTCTAATCAACAAAAAAGTCTTAGTCTGTTTTGCCCATTTTGTGACCGACTGACACGGCTATCTACAAACGCTATCAACCAAGAGGTTATGTCCAAATGATAATTCAAATTATATACTAATACTATTATAAGCCGTACGTCAGTCGATCAACCTGCCACAAACTGTTTAATTATGCAGAGTAAATTCAATGTAATAAATTATTCAAGTTGCTACAGTTCAATTCATCTATTGAATATCATTACCTTCTCTTCTCCATCATTGCTTCCCCTCTTCACTTCCCAACCTATATTTCGTTCACCTGCACTTCCCCACTTAAAGAAAAAGAGTTATATTTTAAAATTTAAATCATACACAAACTCTCTTCTCTGATAGTACATCATCACAGTGACTCTTTTCTCTGATAGTACATCATCACAGTGACTCTTTTCTCTGATAGTACATCATCACAGTGACTCTTTTCTCTGATAGTACATCATCACAGTGACTCTTTTCTCTGATAGTACATCATCACAGTGACTCTTTTCTCTCATAGTACATCATCACAGTGACTCTTTTCTCTGATAGTACATCATCACAGTGACTCTTTTCTCTGATAGTACATCATCACAGTGACTCTTTTCTCTGATAGTACATCATCACAGTGACTCTTTTCTCTGATAGTACATCATCACAGTGACTCTTTTCTCTGATAGTACATCATCACAGTGACTCTTTTCTCTGATAGTACATCATCACAGTGACTCTTTTCTCTGATAGTACATCATCACAGTGACTCTTTTCTCTGATAGTACATCACCACAGTGACTCTTTTCTCTGATAGTACATCATCACAGTGACTCTTTTCTCTGATAGTACATCATCACAGTGACTCTTTTCTCTGTTAGTACATCATCACAGTGACTCTTTTCTCTGGTAGTACATCATCACAGTGACTCTTTTCTCTGATAGTACATCATCACAGTGACTCTTTTCTCTGATAGTACATCATCACAGTGACTCTTTTCTCTGATAGTACATCACCACAGTGACTCTTTTCTCTGATAGTACATCATCACAGTGACTCTTTTCTCTGATAGTACATCATCACAGTGACTCTTTTCTCTGATAGTACATCACCACAGTGACTCTTTTCTCTGGTAGTACATCATCACAGTGACTCTTTTCTCTGATAGTACATCATCACAGTGACTCTTTTCTCTGATAGTACATCATCACAGTGACTCTTTTCTCTGATAGTACATCACCACAGTGACTCTTTTCTCTGATAGTACATCATCACAGTGACTCTTTTCTCTGATAGTACATCATCACAGTGACTCTTTTCTCTGAAAGTACATCATCACAGTGACTCTTTTCTCTGATAGTACATCATCACAGTGACTCTTTTCTCTGATAGTACATCACCACAGTGACTCTTTTCTCTGATAGTACATCATCACAGTGACTCTTTTCTCTGATAGTACATCATCACAGTGACTCTTTTCTCTGTTAGTACATCATCACAGTGACTCTTTTCTCTGGTAGTACATCATCACAGTGACTCTTTTCTCTGATAGTACATCATCACAGTGACTCTTTTCTCTGATAGTACATCATCACAGTGACTCTTTTCTCTGATAGTACATCACCACAGTGACTCTTTTCTCTGGTAGTACATCATCACAGTGACTCTTTTCTCTGATAGTACATCATCACAGTGACTCTTTTCTCTGATAGTACATCACCACAGTGACTCTTTTCTCTGATAGTACATCATCACAGTGACTCTTTTCTCTAATAGTACATCATCACTGTGACTCTTTTCTCTGGTAGTACATCATTACAGTGACTCTTTTCTCTGATAGTACATCATCACAGTGACTCTTTTCTCTGATAGTACATCATCACAGTGACTCTTTTCTCTGATAGTACATCACCACAGTGACTCTTTTCTCTGATAGTACATCATCACAGTGACTCTTTTCTCTGGTAGTACATCATCACAGTGACTCTTTTCTCTGATAGTACATCATCACAGTGACTGTTTTCTCTGATAGTACATCATCACAGTGACTCTTTTCTCTGGTAGTACATCATCACAGTGACTCTTTTCTCTGATAGTACATCATCACAGTGACTGTTTTCTCTGATAGTACATCATCACAGTGACTGTTTTCTCTGATAGTACATCATCACAGTGACTGTTTTCTCTGATAGTACATCATCACAGTGACTGTTTTCTCTGATAGTACATCATCACAGTGACTCTTTTCTCTGATAGTACATCATCACAGTGACTCTTTTCTCTGATAGTACATCATCACAGTGACTGTTTTCTCTTATAGTACATCATCACAGTGACTCTTTTCTCTGATAGTACATCATCACAGTGACTGTTTTCTCTTATAGTACATCATCACAGTGACTCTTTTCTCTGATAGTACATCATCACAGTGACTCTTTTCTCTGATAGTACATCATCACAGTGACTCTTTTCTCTGATAGTACATCATCACAG